>PVKC010022525.1:0-17643 GCA_004027635.1 Crocidura indochinensis
TGAGCACCAAACCCTTTATATATATAAATGAACTGTGAAATCTTTTCAGATTTTTATGTAGACTTGTTGCTGTACATCAGTATTCACATTGGCAGTATGTGAAAGAATCTAACTGAGCAGGTTTGTTGGGAGAGGGAAAGGATGGCTCTTACTGAGCAAGAAGCCAGCATAGGCCAGTGATGAAGACAGCTGTACTTATTGCCTCACACTCATCCTATGATTTATAGTAGAAAACCTTGTACTATTCCAGAGCTCAGTGCAGGGTTTGGTGAAGCCTCTGGTGAGTACATTGCACTAGCTCCTTGAGATAGATAGGCACTGATGGGTTAGTTAGCAACTGCTTTTGGTTATTCTTTGTTCATTTTAGTTTTGAATATTTTAATTCCTTCAAGTCCACTCCAGGGAAAAAGCTCAGTCTTTGCACATGTTCTGCAAGAATCTGGAGAGGACTGGTTCTGCCAGCTCTTTGACAAGTGCTGAAATAAATATTACAGTAGATAAAGGTAGGATGAAAAAAAGGAACTTGGAATATGAAATCTTATTCCTTGTGATTCCTTGTTTTGACATTTAGCGGTGAGACCCTAGCTATGTTACTTAAACTCAGTTTTCTTTGTTTCTGTGTACTGTGAGGAATTATTATTTACTTTTCAGGCCTGCTCTGATGACTTAAGGTAAATGACTAAAATAAAAACCTCTATTTTGTATAGAGATACAAAATCCATCTTCAGTGTATGGTAATCTTAATTCTTGGTTTCTCTCTATATTGAGTAATCTCACCCAGTTTTTCTAAAGCTTATGTTTCCTGAACAATGTATTGCTGGAGGTTGAGTGTTTTTTGTTGTTGTTGCTAATGTTTGTTTTAGTGTTTGGTTTTGGGCCACACCCAGCAGTGCTCAGGGGTTATTTCCTGGCACTAACGACAGGAATCAGTAACTACTGTGATACTGTCTGTTAGGCAGACCATATGGGATGCAAGGGATCATTCAGCCATGTGCAAAGCAAATCCCTACCTACTGGTTTATCACTCCATCCCTAAAAGTTGAGTTTTAAAGATTAAATAGATTTATAGTATTCAAAATCCTAAAATAAGCACTGGTAATTTGTGAGTTATTTAGAATATCGAAAAAATTAGTAATATAGTTAACAAAATTAGTGATATTAGTTCAACTTGCTGTATACTTTAATACACATTTATAGTTTCTTGTTAAAACACCTGTCACAAGTCTCCTCCCTCTTCCCTTGCCTAAAAAGAGTTGCAGCCATAAAAAAAAAAAAAACAAAACAAAACTTTATAAGTAAAGTAGTTGAAGTCATAGGGGATTTTGGCAAAATTTTCTGTCAGCTTCCACAGAAAACATCTCATTTTTATCTGTAGAATTAGGAATAAACTTGGGGACTGTTTTAGTCAGACCAGCATACTTGAAATAACTTAGAATCAAATTGTAATATACTGTGGTATTGTGAAACAAATTTACCTTTTTTCAGTTTATTTTATTTTTCTTTATTGGATATAGTTTTAAACTTCCTTACAAATCTAACTAGTTTATTTTATAGTCGCTAAATTTGGCTGTCAATATTCTGTTCAATCAAGTGTAGATGTAGGTTTTAACTGAAAAACTAAGCTAGTTTTCTTTTTGTTGTTGTTTTGTTTTTGGGTCATACCCTGCAACACTTAGGGGTTACTCCTGGCTCTCTGTTCAGAAATCGCTCCTGGCAGGCTCAGGGGACCATATGGGATGCTGGGATTCAAACCACCATCCTTCTGCATGCAAGGCAAACACCCTACCTCCATGCTATCTCTCTGGCCCCTAGTTTTCTTAATAATTCTTAGAGATTTATAAAATCTAGAGTATTTACTTTGTCCACTTTTAGCAATTATGCTGACTTCATCCCCATTTTCTTATAATTCCAGTTAGTGTATGCCTTTACAATTCTTTAGTAAAAGAATTCATTTACAAGTCTTAAAAATGGCTTCCTCCATTACTTAGTACTTGTTTTTTTTAAGTGTTGTTCTTAGAAATCTTAGGAAAGGAATTCATGTAATGTGAATACAAAGGTAAATCCTGTGACCTGAAGGGAACTTTTGCATCCTAATCATTTCAGAGTATGTATTTGTGTCACAGTGTAAGTCTTAGCTTATTGGTTAAGACAGTAAAATGTTTTTGTGTGTAAAATTACATTTATTCATACCACTTTTCCTGGAACTCTATAATCTCAGTGATTTTTGTTAACAGTACCTTTGATTGCTATCACTTTTGAGAATTTAAATACAAGCATTTAAAGATAAAGCAATAAATGAAAATTAAAGCGTAGCTTAAATGAACTTAAAATCTGATTTGTTTTTTAAAGTTTGGTTTCTCTGTAATATGCAGCTTAATGCCAGAAAACATGGAGATATAAAAATAGCATCAAAGAGGCTGGAGGGATGCTACAGAGGGTAGGATGCTTGTCTTTGTACACAATCTACCCAGGTTCAATTTCTGGCATTATCCAAATGGTCCCCCAAGCTTGCCAGGATTAATTGCTGAGTGTGTAACCCCTGAACATTACCAAGTTTGACTCCCCGCAAAATCAAAATTTGAGGCTTTTTAAAAGTTGATGAAATGAATACATACCAGTAAGTTTAGCTGAAGGAAGGGCTATCTAAGTTACGTGTGATTATAAATTTTAGTAGTGAATGGAAGAGAACTATAAAAAAGGAAAATCTGCATATAATTTATATAATTTAATCGATTTCAACTAAATTTAAAATTATCATTTTGATATTTGAGCAAGCTAGAATTTTGAATGGGAATAAATTCAGTGATGCTTTCAAGCTGTATTAAACATTCAAAATTAAACAAAATAAAAATTCAAATGACTTTTTTTTGTTTTTTGTTTTTTTGGGCCACACCTGGCGGTGCTCAGGGGTTACTCCTGGCTGTCTGCTCAGAAATAGCTCCTGGCAGGCCCAGGGGACCATATGGGACACCGGAATTCGAACCAACCACCTTAGGTCCTGGGTCGGCTGCTTGCAAGGCAAACACCGCTGTGCTATCTCTCCGAGCCCCTAAAATGACCTTTTTTATTGTTTATGCGCAAGAGCTTATTTTGAGTATGGTAAGCTCTTTCGCATTCTGGGGTTACATTGGTCATAAATTATATTTTTTGTTTAGTTTTTATGATAGTTTTTGTTTTTACTTTAGTTTTGTTGTTTTTGCAAACAACTTATAAATTTATTTTTTTAATAATTTTTATGTGACCAAAGTGAATTACGAATCTTTTACAGTAATATTTAAGGTATATAGTGACAATAAAGCAGGGCCATACCCACCACCAGCGTTGTCCTCCCTCCACCCTTGTTCCCAGCATGCGTCCCATATCTCCTTCATTTGCTCCTCGGACTGCTAGTGTAACTGTTCCCATTTGTGTATATCTTGTTTTAGATTAGGTATCTATTGTGTTGTTGACTTTGGGTTTGGTGTGTAAGTTCGTTAGTTTTTTTATTTCCACTCAATGTATAGATTTATTTTTGACTGCTATTATGTGAAAACCAGAACAATATTAAAATAGATTCAATGGAACTATAATTTAGACATAATTTATATTATTTAAATTAAAATTTGGGATGTTCTCTTTAGAATTAAAATGATCTTCTTCTTTTTCTGGATGGGGCGGAACCATGCCAGAAAACTGCCTAAACTGTTGAGCTTCATCCTTGACCCTAGATCAATTTCCTATACTGACTTTTCTTAAGTAAATGGAAGTATGAGAGGCTTTAAAATGAAAACTAGCCAATTGAAAGTATTTAGAAAAGAAAAAAAGACTATTTTTTTTTATTTGTCTTGTGTATGTAATTGCACTTTCCAGATAACTGAAGATAGCCTATTCCTGGATACTAAGAATTGCTTTCGTTTTTTTCAACCACTTCAATTGGAAAGCATTCTTTTTTTTCTTTTTTTTTTCTTTTTTTTTAATTTTAATTTTGGGCCATACCCACTGGTGCTGAGGCATTACTCCTGGCTCTGTGATCAGAAATTGCTCCTGGCAGGCTCAGGGGACCAGATGAGATTCTGGGGATTGAACCCAGGTTGGCCGCGTGCAAAGCAAGCATATCCTACCTTTGTTGTGTTTAACTTTTTGCTTTTATGCTGAATGGTATTACACTTGACCAATTTTAATTTCTTAAATTTTCTTTAGAACTGCCAGGTTTTTCTTTTTACTGTTGACATTCATTAATCCTTTTATTCATATTCCTCATTTGATGCAAATAAAAATAGTTACTAAAAATTATAATTTTTGAATGTTCTTATAATCCGAATAATAATATTAATACTATTTTTCCTCGAGGGAAATAGTTGGGTTCAAAAGTTTAAATTTATTGAAGTCTAGGAATTGAGTGTTTTGTAAGGTAGAATATATTGAACTTCATCATGTGAAAATATATATTCATCAAAGAACAATATTCAGAATACTTCCAGCACCCCAGCAGTCTCCTTTATGTGTCTTCTCCCATAGTGCACTGCTGTTCTCATCATGAGCTCCATGGATAGCTCTCTGTCTCTTGACGAATTTTGCCTGTTTTTGAACTTAGGAAAATTGGAACCATATAAGACATACTATATGGTGTCAGGCACTTTTGCCAGCATTTTCTTATCTGTGGGGTTCACTCGTTTTCAAATGCTGTTTAGTGTTTTTTATGTGAATATATTAAATTTACTATCTTACTGATAGGCTTTTGGATTATTTTTAGCCTAACTGTAGCTATTATAAAGAAAACTATGGGGCCCGGGAGATAGCATGGAGGTAAGGCGTTTGCCTTTCTTGCAAAAGGCCATCGGTTCAAATCCCAGTGCCCCATATGGTCCCCCGTGCCTGCCGGGAGCAATTTCTGAGCATGGAGCCAGGAGTAACCCCTGAGCACTGCCGGGTGTGACCCAAAAACCACACACACACAAAAAAAGAAAACTATTATGAACATTCCTATTCACAATTCAAGTCCCATGAATGTCTTAGCATTCATTTCTCTTGGGTATATAACCTCTGTTGCAATTGCAATTTGAATAGTGTGTGTTGGCCTTCGTTGCCATTAATCATTTTTTCAAAGGTTTGTGCAATTATTCCCACAAGAAGTGTATTGTGGATTGCTCTACACATCTTCATCAATATGTTGATATGATTTGTCCTATTAATTTTCTCTATTTGTAATTTTTATTATTTTAATAGAATATACAATTAGGTCTTAGAATGAAATATATAGCTAAAGTGAAAAAAAATTAAAACATTGTATTTCTAATTTGAATGGCGTACTTTTCTTTGGGGGATGAGACTTGGAGCACTTCTGATGTGTTTACTCCTGGCTCTGTGTTCAGGGATCACTTTGGGTGTGTTCAAGGGGATTATATGCAATGCTAGGGATTGGACCAAGGTCAGTACCAGCTTGATATTTAATATATATATATATATATATATATATATATATATATATTACTATCTTTATTCCTGGTCTTGAATACTGTATCTTCCTCTCACCAGTCCTTTTATTTTTTAATCACTAGGTGATTCTTATAATATTCCATGTTTAATCATTGGTATTAGATATTAACAAAGATATTCCTACAAAGCAGAGCAGGTAGAATATTTTAGAAAACCATTTGTTTCTTTTATAGTTTTCAGTTTGATTTTTGGGCCACATCTGACTATGCCTTGCTCAGTCAGGGATTATTCCAGGTTCAGGGGACCATATGTAGTATTGGGGATGGAACCTGGGTTGACCACATTACAAGACAAGGGCCCTACCTATTGTACTCCCCAGCCCTTCATTTATAGTTATAAAGAAATTTAAGATTGTAAGGAATGGAGTTTACAAATGTTGTCTGTAAAGAAAATTGGTCAAGGAAAAAAAAAAACTAGCAATATCACAAACTTACAAGTTGCTGTGTAGGGTGCCAGAGTGATAGCATAGTGGTAGGGTGTTTGCCTGCATGCAGCTGACCCTGGACAGGCCTGAGTTCGATGGATCCCCGGCATCCCATATGGTCCCCTGAGCCAGGAGCGATTTCTGAACGCATCCAGATGTGGCCCCAAAACAAAACAAAATAAAAAACAGTTGTCTTGTAGAAAAGAGTTTTAGGACTGCAAAACCAAGTTTTTATTTATTTTTAATTGATGTATAACAATTTTATATACTCTAAAAGACAGTAGAATCATATTCATAGGAGGTGTTAAAGGACTTTTCAGTGAGTTTTTCTACCAAAAATTGCGTGAATTAGCTCTTTGGTTTTCCAGGTTCAACTGGGTTCCACGTGGCTTGGCTTTCCTGTACGAATCTCAGGTACTCTGATTAGTCAGGCGGTCTCATCTGAAACTCATGTATAATAGAGCTAGGTTGTATGACTTGCCATACCAGTTTCACAGTGTTTTTGTTTTGCTCAAGTAGATGAAAGGTTTATTTAAGTGTGGCCACACTGGTACTGCATTCCTGGTGATCTTGGTAGGTTAATGACAATCTTTGTCATAGAAATCAGGAAATGTGGGTTGAGCCTCTGAGATCTATGTAGTCGGTTCATTAACATGCAGTCTTCCAATTGACTGGGGATTGTTGGAAGCCCTTGGTAAGTAAAGCAGCTTAAAAAACCCTTCTCTATCTTGTTTGTCAGTGTCTGCCTGTCGGTTTTGTTTCTTTTTGTTGATTTTTTTCATGAATCAGTGGTTTTCATTTAGATATATTTACTATATGATTGTTTTCTTTAATAAGATGAGAAATGACTTTGGGAGTCTAAGTACAATTTTTTTTACAGTTTATTTGGTTGTTTTTAATTCTGTGGCAGTGTTTGGGTTAGTGGTGAATACAGTTGTATTGTCATATTGTACTGCCGCTTTGTTCGACTGGTAGACTTTTACCCGAATTAATTTTGCCAGTTAATATTGTGTCCTTTTTTAATTATAAGAGGGGGTGTGAAAAATTAAAAATAATGTGTCAAGTATAATCAGTTAAACCATTTTGTATTTAGAAAGCCTTAAAATGTCTTTGGATAATATTTAGATATAGTGTAATACATTATGGATTTTGTAATAATTCAGAACACATGGTGGTATTCCTCTTACACGAGAGGAACAAAAACAGAAGACAGTTTTACTTTTTAGTTAGCTTTTTATTAGACAAACTTTTTCACTTTTCAGATGTTATCTTAAATGGTACTATTTAGAATGTAAATGAACTTCAAGATTGCTAATTCATTTGAAGAATGCCCATACTTGCATATAAAGATTGTTCATATAGGAAGAGAAGGTATAATTGATAGAGATTAGTGTCCCCGAACAAACATCAACAATATGTAATCTTATAATAGGAATGAAATACCTTAAAGTTAGGCATGGAAAATTTTAGTGAAGTAGTTTAGTACCTGTAGAGAACTGAGTTATTGATTGCCCTAACCAAAATGTTATTTGTAGAGAAACCCAGGAAATAAGTTATTTATTAGAAGTACAGTAGGATAACAGAAACTTTTGAAAAAAAAAAAAAAAGTAGCACATGGTTTTTTTTGTTTTTTGGTTTTTTTACGTATATGTGGAAAACCTTAGTAAGGTTAAAAGCTTGTGTACTTTTTTTTTTTTAATTATCATTTTTGACACAGACTGATATGTGACACTGATAGATATGTGGTAGTAACTTTTTTGAAGTTAAAAACAGTCCTACTTTGTGCATTTGTACACAGATTCATAGTTTGTATTTTAAATACTAGGCAACTCTGGAAATAGCATTTCATTGAACTGTGTCACGGCTACTAGGAAAGATTGAGAAGTGTATTATTAAGAATGGAGTTTCTGTGGGAATCTGTTAAACCTTAACCCAGTGTTTTTGACTTGTCATGCCAGTCATGAGGCGGTAAGGAGCAGAGCTGGCTGGTTTTCTGGTGGTTGCATTTGAGCTGTCTCTGCCATTAAACTAGTAGGTGTGTCTCATGGAAAGCAGTCTACAGCTTAGAATGTTGGTTGGTAATGGCCTCCATTTAGGAGATGATGAGATCAAGGTGACTAAGCTTTGACCAGAAAGACCAGAATGCTAGACCAATTTAATGGGGGCCGCCCATGGTAAAGATTTTGGTGAAAGCTAAGCTTCATTTAGTCCTTATGAAGACTTTATTTACTTGGATAGGGCACACACCAATAGTCCAGGGTCATTCCTGAATTTTGGGATTGACATTTGGACCTGTACCCAGTGATGTTTGAGAGTCATCGTGGTATAGTTGGAGGACTGTGGGGGGGTGGGGTGGTGGTGGAGGAAATCAAACCCAGGACCTTGCACATGTCTAGCATGCTGGACTATATTCTATCACTAAATCATGTTCCCAGTCTTAGATTAGACTCTTTAAAAAAAAAAAATGAAGGATGCTATCATCCTGAAACAAATGTATCAGATCAGTTATGTCAACTATGTGATACATTTTCTTTTCATACATTTTTTAAAATGAAGGATGTAGTTAAGATAGCATTTCTGTATATTTTAAAGAGAATGAGTGAGAGACTGCCCCTTATTAATTAAGTTATGATTAAAGAGCTTTTTCATCAACTACTGGTTCTAGTAGCAGTTGGTAGTTTTAGAAAGTGACTTTGGCTTTATATCTCAGAATCATTACAAGAACTTGATCATATCTTTCAAGTCAGAAATACCATTCTTCATATTCTATTTCAAGGAGTAGTCATATCCGGTTAAAGATTTATGTATAAGGATTTCCATCATGCAGTTTCTATGAACAGTGAGTCAATGAAAACAGGACTCATTAAGAGAGAAGAAATGGTTAAGTCAATGATGGGATGTTCTTAGGATAGCAACAACAGTATGGTTAGGAAAGATAGCAAAGTAGCAAGTGTTTATACAGTCATATCAACTCATTTAAATTGATGGTGCAGGGTGCTGGAGATATAGTATAGTTGGAAAGGTAATTCTCTTGCATGTTGCTGACTCGGTTGATTCCTGGCATTCATATGGGCCCCTGAGCACCACCAGGAATAATTCTTGAATGCAGAGCCCGAATAACAAAAAAAAAAAAAAAGTTACCCGAAGTAAAACTCTTGAAAGAAACACAAGGGAAAACATTAGGTGCTTAGAATTTCAAGTAAAATGGAGGTGTGTGGTAATAGTGACAATTTATTTCCTCTTCTTTAATACTTCTATTTTTTATTTTTGTTTTGGGACCACACCTGCTGTGCTCAGGAATTTCTTCTAACTCTGCATTTAGTAATCACTCCTGTGTGATGCCAGGGGTTAAATCTAGGTTGGCTACATGCATGGCAAGCTCCTTACCTGTTGGATTCAATACTTTTTAAAAAATAACTTTTCTGTTTTCTAAAAATGAATATTTTGCTAAAAATATTCAGAGTGAATAGTAAATTACTATGGGAAGAAAGGTAGAATGGACTTTAATTTGAAAGAGTGCTCCATATTGGAGTGTCGTCTTAGAACCAGTAGAATTAATCTGCTACTTTAGAAGTAAGTTCTAAATACGGTAAAATCTGAGGGAATGAGTTAGAATGACTATTTTCCTTCTACAATTGCTGATCTATAGAATACAACTTGGGAAAATACGATACTATCTTATACCCACTGGCACCTGGTTCTTGATATATTTTGGGTTTGGGGTCAAACCGGGGATGCTCAGGGATTACTCCTGGCTCTGTGCTCAGAAATCATCCCTGGCAGGCTCAGGGGAACATATGGGATACCGGGAATCAACCACCATCAGTCCTGGGTCTGCTGCTTGCAAGGCAAATGCCCTACCACTATGCAAACTCTCTAGACCCTGGTTCTTGATATATTTAAAAGAATGCATGAGTGAAAGTATGTGGCATATTGCACTTACAGAGATTGCATTGTAAGTGTCTGAGGCCAATATTGCACAAGTAAAATGCTCTATTTAAGACAAATTTGGGAAGGAAGAAAGTAAGGAGTTTCAGAGTTAGGGTAGTGTAGACTCTGAGTGTCCCATTTTTAGAGTTCATTCAATGCTGGGTACTGAACTGGGGCCCAACGTGTCTGAGATATTAGCTTTACTGCTAAGCCGCAGCCCTATGTCTCATAACTTAAGTAATTGTTTTTAATCAAGGAAATAGTATTAAGCTCATAGGTTTGTTTCAAATGACTGAAAAGTTATAATTTAGTAGGCAATATTTATTGAGACAGTATAACCATTTAAGCAGCAGTTTAAATTACCCATTAAGTTGTTGCTCTTTCCATGCCTTTGTTGTTACTGCACACTAGTGGTTACACATGTGGTTGCACTGCTTATGTACGTGGTTGTGGTATTCTAGGGTTTGTGTTCTTGGTAGAGGCACTGAAGAAAACATTGGTAGAATTGGATATCACACTTAATTGTGTGGGTGATACTAGAGATGAGACTTATTAGGCTTAGATAGACCGTCTGTCACAACCCTGGGCCCATTATTTAAAAAAAAAAATAGAAACCTGGGGGCCGAAGAGATAGCATGGAGGTAAGGCGTTTTGCCTTTCATGCAGAAGGATGGTGGTTCAAATCCCAGCATTCCATATGGTCCCCTGTGCCTGACAAGGGCGATTTCTGACATAGAGCCAGGAGTAACCCGAGTGCTGCCGAATGTGGCCCAAAAATAAAAATAAAAAATAGAAACCTGACGATAAATTACATATTCCAAATATGGATCCATTCACTTGTGGTTGAATAATTGGCAAATGATATAATGCATTAAATAATTACTTGTTACTTGATTTTATGTAATCAATTTCCCATTGTAGGCTGTTGTCACCAAGAACATTACTAATCTTTTCAGAATCTGCTAATTTTATTTTTTCTACCACAGATAGTTTTACTTTTCATGTGTAAATTACTTTGTTGGTCCTATGATGGTATGCTTTTACAATCTTACGGTTAGTAATAAGCTATAAATTATAGCTGCTTCTTATCTATTAGCCTCCCAGTAAATTATTTCCTATGATAAAACAACAAATTTAACTCAATAAAGCTTTTCTAATGAACACCAATTGTCCACCAACTATACATGATCATCTTTAGCCAAATATTATACTTAAAGGTAATAAATTTTCCTATACATCTTTAATTTCTTGCTTGTTACTTGAAATGACATAATCTTTTGGGGACAGGTAGATTGATGTATCTACCAAGTTGTATATAGAGAGAATTGAATACAATCATTGACTAACTCTTGAAAAATTTACTACAGCCTCCCAGAGTGTTTACCAGAGTGTGAGTAGTTTATGTATTAGTTAAGCATGACTCAGCACTTGACCATTCTTGTATTTCATGTTGTGATGGAATACTTTCTTGCATCTTCCTAACATCAAGAGAAGTACTTAATAGAAGAGACTTAAAACTGCCTGTTAACAGAGATCCTATCTGTGATTCACGGAACCTAGAGTAGGAATCTAAAGCCATCTTTAAAACAAGTTCTTTCTGAAGGTTTTAAGAATTTCACTTTTGTAGCTATAAATAGGATTTGGATTATCTCTGCAACTTCCATAATGATTATAGAAATTGCTCTAATTATCAAATGCCAGATGCTTTATGTATATTTTATTGTTTATTTAAAAAAAAGTAACAAGGTACATATTAATGTCAATTTACAGAAAAAGATTGGTAGAAGAAAATTATTAGGTTGTCAAGGCTTATTCATAAAATAAATGGCAGAAGTCAGTACTTGAACTGTGGTCTGTTGAGTTCCACAACTTATAAGAATTTTGCTATGTTTTAATATCTACCAGGGATGAGCATAACAGAAGAAAAATCTATACTTAAGTACTGGAGTTAACTGCTACTATTGTGAATAATACTAATAAATGTTTGTACTTGTTCTTTCAATATTGCTTAAAATCAGACAAAAATATTGGTCTGGGGGCCCGGGAGATAGCGTGGAGGTAAGGCGTTTACCTTTCATGCAAAAGGTCATCGGTTCGAATTCTGGTGCCCCATATGATCCCCCGTGCCTGCCAGGAGCAATTTCTGAGCATGGAGCCAGGAGTAACCCCTGAGCACTGCCAGATATGTCCCAAAAACAAAAACAAAAAAAAATATATTGGTCTTGCTAAAGGAAATGGAAATCTTTGGTTTTCTGTACTTAAGTACTTCTAAAAAAGGGAACTCGTAACTTCCAGGTATGCCTTTTTGTTAACATGTTCACTAGAGTTAATTGTAATATCAGTACATCTTTATAATATGAAACAACATATAGTCTTGAATAAGAAATAGATGCATAGTGCCTTTGAAAGAAAAGTTCAGTATGAATTGTTTCTAATGAGAGTATACTACACAAATACCACAAACACCTACAAAACAAAACAAAACAAAACAAAACAAAAAAGGACCTGGAGAGATAGCTTTGAAGTAGGGCATTTGCCTTGCATGCAGAAGCACTGTGGTTCGAATCCCGGCATCTCATAATGTCCCCTGAGCCTGCCAGGAGTGATTTCTGAGTGTAGAGCCAAGAGTAACCCCTGAACACTGCTGTGTATAACCCCAAAACAAACAAAAAACCCAACAAATACCACAAATAAGTATTTGCAACCCCTAGTCATCACAGCAACAATAAAGGGAAGGGAGAAAATTGTACTGAGAATTTTAACAATGTACCTTGAGTTTTGGAAACTGATTTTCTTGGAGTACTATATTTGGGTGATACATTAAAATAATTTACTGGCAGTTTGTAGGAGAATTTATTCACTTGGCTATTTGGCCTTACCTCCCTGAACAGCTGTATATCATAATATAAAAAAGGATTATCTAGGAATTGAGTTTATAAAGCATAGATTCAGCAAGAGGAAGAAAGCCAATAGAAAGCTTTGTGTACAGAAAAAAAAATGCTGTTTTGCTTCCTATTTGGTGAAAAATACCTCACCACTTCCTCTGTGAGGAAGAAAATTGTGTAGTATAGCCAGCTCTTCAGGTACCTCCTCAAATCTCTTTTGGATGAGTAATTACATAAATGTTCTGAAAACAAAACTAGAGTGCTACTTCAGAGAGTTTTGCGACAATTGAGATGAAGTGTTTGGGTTTTATGTAGGAAGGCATATGACTTCTTGAAGTTGGCCAAGGTAGTTTCACAGAGGACACTCCCAAGGCTTGGTGAAATGTGGAACCTTTAAAACTGCTCTTTAAACCACCTTTGGACCTTGTAAACTGATTCATTTACCAAATCCAATAAAATTTTCTTTTCAACCATTTGATGCTTGACTTGGATAGGCAGCTACACTCAGTATTCACATGGCAAGTTCAGATTTTACTTTAGGTTTATTTCTTGATTATTTCCACGGTGATTCTTTCTAGAAGGCACGTAGTATTCACTACTTTAGACAGTTGATGATTAACTAAGGAGGCCCACACTCAAAGCATGTCTCTGTAGGATTGTCCGTTCAGGTTGTAACTATCTACTTGACTGAGTTTCGGGTTACCTTAAAATTATACCCCAATAAGACAGTGTCTGATAAGAATTATATTAGATCGGGGCTCAGTTTGGTCGCTAGACTTTCCTATTTCTTTATCTTGGATCCTATCTGGAAAGCTTTCAAGACGCCAGCTCTGTGGTCTTGTTGAAAGCCAGGAGGCTTGTGGCAGGAATGTGGGTTTACCCTATTAGTGTTGCAAAATCACTTCTCTCCATGTAGAGAATTTTGCTTTTCTCCTGCCTCCTATTGCCTGGTTTTAGATTATTTTTCTTGTGGTTTTGGTTTGTGAATGTGTTAATTATGGCTGCCTTTCCTTTTTCTTTCTTCCTTTCTCTTTCCCATATGCAATAATTATGAGTATTTGTATTTATTTATATTATTAAGTTGTGTAGGTAACGTCACTCCTGTCTTAGAGGAAGCAAACCCAAGAGAGTTAAAAATGTATGAAATTATTAGTTTCTCAACAATTCTTTTATTGTTATGGTTTAATTATATAATTTTAAGTCATGTGGTTATAATTGAGAGGATTTGGACTTTAAGGTATTTACCCACTAAAGGACTGTCTGTCCTTCCTACTTTCAGTGTATTTTCTTATAGGTTTCTAAGAGGTCATTCTGTTGGTTTAGTTTTCTTAAGTGCTTTTTACTGGGAATGAAGTTCATAGATTGGAATTTTACCTCAATCCTTTCTTTGCCTTAGAGATGTTCAGTGTACAGAGATAGCCAAACTATAAAAAGAAAGAATTCAGAGACAGAAGGGCAAGATCATCAGCAAGTTAGATGATCAAGCCTGTATAATCAGTGTCAAATATCTTATCTCTTTGCTATACAACATAACCAAGAGTGGTTGTGAAGTTCAGTGTGTCAATCTCCATAGTGCTGTTTTCTTGCCAGTATTTTTTTTAACTTGTTGGTATTTAAGGACCTTCAACTTGTTGGTGTTTAAGGACCTATCTATTCTATGTAAGTTTGTCCTTTCTGTCCTCTGTTTAGACAAAGGGAACTGACTCTGGAGAACATGAATTGTAGATCAGAATCCCTCTGATCTTTTTAGAGCACACACTAGCAGGAAATAGTTGTATTCAGACTTAGAAGAATGCAATTATTCTTAACATAGTGCAATTTTAATATTTTAAGAAATACTTAACTATTGATAAAATGTTTCAGAATATCTATTCTTTTGACTTGTTTTTTTTTAAATTATATTTTGCATTTAGGAAATAGAGCTGCTGAATTTGATATTTTGAGAGCATTTCAAAAACCTTACTTGAATGTTATCAATCAAAATCCAAAACCCAGCATTTTACTTTTAAGTGAATTAAAATTAACTAAATGTTCCAGATTTATTTTTTTTTCCAGTTTAGCAGTCTGCAAAGTATACATTTTTTTTAGTTATATCCCTCACAGAAGCTTAATATATCTTGGAGTTGGTTAGTTTGGGTTTTTAATGTGATCTTTCAAAAATGGTTTATTGATATTTCTTATATAGTTTTAAGACTGTATTAAGCACTTAGAGCATAAACTTATTGGCATACAAGAGGCTCTTGCTAGTGATTTTTTTGTGATATTCTTTGTTTTATTTTAAAATATGACTTACGGACTGAGAGATAGTTAAGGAGGTAAGGCCTTTTACCTTGCATGCAGTCGGCCCTTCTTTCTCCCATGGTATTGTTGCATATTGTTCCTCTTAAGCACATAGCCAGAAGTAGCCAATGAGGACTGCCAACTGTGGCTCAGTCTTAAATATTGTGCAATCAGAGGAAACTCATAGACACTTTGAGTACCTGTCTAAAAATTTAAATTCTTAGTCTTACACATTAACCAAGTTTAATCCCAGATAGTATTATTATTTGAGCATGACAACTCTGCTCTCTTGGATCTCAATTTCTAACTGCACCAAGTCAGGTGTGTCTGAGCACCTTAAAGAATGGAACAGCATGACTAAAAGACATGCAAATGCTATAGACAGAAAATGCAGTTTTCTATGCGTCAGCACATGTGTGTAAGCGCCACAAACTGTAGCCTGTGGCCTCAACTTAGAGTGCTTAGCAGAGTACAGGCATTACAGCTAAGGAGCCCAATTCTTTTTTTTTTTTTTTAATCACCTGAAATACAGAGTTAAAAAGTCATTGATAATTGAATTTCAGCAGTAAATGATCCGACACCCATCCTTGCACCTGTGTTAATATCCCGCCACCAAGTTCCGTAGTAACCCTCACCATCTCCGCAGATTTCCTTTTTCTCCTTCTCTTCCTTTCCCTTCCCCCTTCCCTCTTCTCCTTCTCTCTCTACCTCTCTTTCCTTTTTTTATTTTTAGGCTTCATGGTTTGCAGTACTGTTACTGAAGGGATAGCATGCATATCATTTTACTTTTAACTCCAGTTCTTGTCCACAGTCATTTCTAACTATTACTGTCATAGTGGTCCCTTCTCTGTCTTAACTGTAGCCCCACCATCATTTCTATTATCGTTGGATATTATTCTCATTCTTTAATAAATATTCTACAGATGACTGTGATCGTTCTATTTCTGTTCATTTGATTCTATTTATATGATAGTCTGTTTATTTCTGATCTGATCAGTTTATTCCTCTTCCTCTGACTGATTTCACTCAGCATGATACTCTCTATGCCTATTCATGTAGAAGCAAATTTCATGACTGTATTTTTCTTTTTTTTATTTATAATAATATTATTTTTATCTTGACCAAAGTGGATTACATATCTTTCACAGTAATATTTTAGGTACATATTAACATTGAATCAGGGGATTCCCATCACCGAAGTTGTGCAACCCTGTTCCCAGCTTGCATCCCATATCCCTCTCCCTTACCCTCCGGACTGCTAGTATAAGTGATCCCCTCTGTGTCTAGCTTGTTGTAGATTGGGTATCAATTCTGTTGTCCTTGGCTTTGGATTTGGTGTTAAAGTCTGATCATTTTTATTACTTAGTGATCATACATTTTTTTCTTAACAACTGCATAGTATTCCACTGTGTAGATGTACCATAGTTTCTTTTCCATTAGTCTATTCATTCTTGAGGAGTACAAACCTCTGTGACCACGTTAACTGTGCAAGTGTATACACACCACATAGCAGTAGCAGCAACAATAGGGAAAGAAAGAGAAAGGGGAGATTTTAAAAGTTGAATTTTCATTAATGTTTGAAAAAATAAAAGAGTTAGTTCGGAGGTTGCAGTGTTTGACTTGCGTGGGTCGACCCTAGTTAGATCCCTGAACACCATCAGGCGTGGCTCCCAAACTAAAAATAACTAAAAATAGAAGCATAACTTGATAGAGAATAAAGCTCAGAGGGAGAGGGCATGTTTCCCTTGTTTGAGATCCTTGGGTTTAATTCCTGGCAACCCCTCGTCCCCATCGACTTGTTCACCTATTTGTGATGGAAGTGACTTGAAATTTATTCAGTAGCTAAAAACTTTATGCTTATGGTAACATAAATTAGTCACCAAATTCTAAAATGGATATATGGCTGGAGAGGGGGAAGAGACCTGTTTTAATATTTAATGATTTGGAAGAACTGAAGTGCTATATCTAAAATCTTACAGGCAATACTGCTTTTTGATGTGTTTTTAAAATAAAATATATAAATTTTTAATTTTAAAATAAAAGTATATAATCTGCTATAATTCCTTCACTATTATATGTTTGATTTGTAAATTGCCTAAGTATAAGCTTTCATTTTTATGAGGGGAAAGGAGTGGCTTGAGACGAGAACCCCCACATCCTAAAATTATTTTCTCAAAATAGCTCTCTCAGCCTCTCATGTTAACCACTGTTACCAATGCAAGTCATACCTCTTTGCCTGAAGTGGTAAATTATATCACTTTTAAGGTGCCATTACTAAAAACAACTCAAGTTTCTAAAATGCCTTAATTTTCATAAGCATTTGGAAATATTTTTAGACTTACTAAACATTATTAGATGGAAATAGAAAGAAATTGTGTTGGGTTAATTTATTTTAGGTAACTAATAGATGTCTGTAGGAAAGGCTAGAAATATCTGGTTCCTCTGAGATTTAAATTAATTTATCTGGTATTATAAAATCATGAGCACAAACTACATTCAGATTAGCTAATTAGTCTGTGCCTTTGAGTTTGCTATATTGTAAATGGGGCAAAAAACACACTTAAAGTTACTTTAATGTTTCCATTAGTTTAACCAGGTATCCATGATTATTTGACTTTACCTGTGAATACTTTCTCTGAAGGCTAAGCA
>PVKC010022526.1:0-17648 GCA_004027635.1 Crocidura indochinensis
TAAGGTGTTTGTCTTGCATACAGAAGGTTGGTGGTTTGAATCCCAGCATCCCATATGGTCTCCCAAGCCTGGCAGGAGTGATTTCTTTTTATTTTTTTTGTTTTTATTTTTGGGTCACACCCAACAGCACTCAGGGGTTACTCCTGGCTCCATGCTCCATGCTCAGATGCGGGCTCCATGCTCAGAAATCACTCCTGGCAGGCTAGGGGGATCATATGGGATGCTGGGATCGAACCAACCAGGAGTGATTTCTGAACAATTTCTGAGCACAGAGCCAGGAGTAACCCCTGAGTGCTATAGAGTTATCCAAAAACTAAAATAAACAAATAAATAGATAAATAAATAAATACATCTAACTAAGCTATTTTATAGCTCATTTGAAAACTTTTTATTAACTAGTGTAACTAAATTTTTCTTGTTACAGCTATTTCTACCTAGAAAATAGATGTTAACTTAGAATAACCTAATGTGCTCATGATATAGAAATATTGAAGGAAGAAAGCATATGGATGATATGGATAACTAGAGCTGTTTTCCTAAATTCTAAGATGCCAAATGATTAGACACTTGTAAAAACAAAGCAAATTAAAGTCCTTTAAAATAATTCTTGAAGAGTGATGTGTTTTTGTAACATACTCAAAATAATTTTTTTTGGTCTGGGTTTTGGTTTTTACAAAGGCTGTAGGATTGATTAAATTAAAATAGTTCTGTGGATTTCTTTTTCCATATACATTGGTGCTCAGGGGTTACTCCTGACTCTGCCCTCAGAAATCTGGCCGACACAGGATGTCAGGGATCAAACACAGGTCAGCTGTGTGCAGCTCAGCTAACTCTCTACCCACTGTTCTATAGTTCTGTCTCCAAAGTAATCCTGTGCATTTTTAACCAACACTTATTTTATGTACCTGATATGAACATTTGAAAATTAATAGTTATATGATTCAATAGAAGTCAGTATAAAAAGGAAAATTTTCTTATACATATGAACCTTTAAGCCATATGCCAATTTCTACAAAATTCATTCTTATATTAGTATTATAATTTTATTGTATGACACTGATTTTAATTATGCTCTCAGAATTATAACTTAGCCATTGCTTGACCATCTCTTTTTCTATATCAACAAAAGGAGATAAATAAACAATTACTTTTGAATAGTCAATAGTGTTTTTGTTGACGTTTTTACCCTGTTAATCTATCACCAACACACTATTATTAGGTAGAAATAATGTTCTGTCATAGCAGTTACCCACATTTTGATTTGGACACTTATATTAATTTGCAGCTGCCTTCTAAATAAGCTTAATGTTATTTTTCAATTAAATGTTTTTAGCAATGGAAAGGTTCCTATATCTATTTTGTCCCTTTGTATAGGCGGGGCATACATACTTAATCATATTATAAATTATGTCAATGAATAAAAATGCTACATTATCTTTAATAAGTGAATGCCAATATGATCCAAGGCAACAGAACTAATTGTATATTGATAATAGTTATAGCTATAAATCAAGGACTTTAGAAGTAAATGTACTTTGAACTTTTTAATAATGCACACTCATATCTATTTTAAGATGATAGTTATCTGTTACAGATACAGACTATAACACCATTTTATTATAGCTGGCACAGTCCATAAATAGGTAAAATGAAGAGTATAAGGCTGAAAGTAACAAGATTTTGTAGTCTTTTGAAAATGAGTTGAATATTTTTAGTACCCTTGCCAAGCTAATAAGAAGTTGCCATTATCTGTGACTGACTCTTAGAACTTGAATCCATTCTCCAGTTAAAGCAGATAATAGGAGCAAATCCATTACTTGCAATTTTTGGAGAGTAGCATGGTATTTTCAGATTTTACATAGCAGCTTATTGTAGTGTGCACATCAATCTGGTGAATAATCCAGGGAAATAGAGTCTCCCTTTTTCTAAGTATCATGGAAGCATAATGGAAGAGACGAGAGGGTATATCAGAAAATTTTTCTGTTTCTTGACTCTGGCAGTTTTTGTCCAGTATGTTAAGAAGAATAGGATCAAATGTGATAAGAGAAAATACATGATATGTGTATTTTTGTAGTTGATTTTGCTCTTTTGAACTCTTGTATTTCATCACGAGAAGAATTTGCCTTGGATAGGTCTTGGTAGAACAAATACGAATACATAATTTAATTTAAAAACAATCAAGTGATCCCTAGCCTATCTGAGATAATCTCTTTCCAATGCAGTCTTATGAATAAAGCATAGTGCACCATTAAAGCCAGGATTGTAAGACAATACTGAGTAATAACTATCATAGGCAATAATTTAGATATGTTAATTTAATCTTATTAGATAATGATATTCTCTTCCCAATTTTCACGGAACAAATTTACTACCCCTTATCTTTACCAATATGCCCCAAATTAAAAAAAGTCTATTAGAAGTGACTGATTGGTTTATTACTGGGAGGGCACACCTGATGATCTCAAGGATTACTTCTGGCTCTCATTCAGAAATCACTCCTAGTGGTCCTTGGTGTGTGTGTGTGTGTGTGTGTGTGTGTGTGTGTGTGTGTGTGTGTGTGTGAAATATAGATGTTAGATTAAACCTAGATTGGCTAAGTGAGTGCAAGGCAAATACCTGATCTGCTGTTGTCACTCTAGCCCCAGAAATGACTAATTGGGAAGGAAATAATAGCATAATTAAAAAGAAATGGACATTTTAAAAGCTAGAAATGACAAAAAATACAATACAAACAATTTACTAAATCCTCAAATAAAATAAGCACAAATAATACTGAAAATATAATAAATAGGTTCAAGTTAGTGGCCTAATAAATTGGTGGGAATATTTGTGCAAAACTTTTCAAGTACTATTTGACTTTTTGACCTTGTTCTAACTTCAGTTTTGCAGAAATGTCCTAACTAGAGAACCTGAGTTTGTATATCCTTTCAATTTTTAAAGCTTCAAAATTCTTGATTAAAAATATTTGTCTTGAAATTGGAGAATTCAATGCAGAACAGTCATATTCCCACATTCCATAATGACTTTCATTTCTGCAATATAGCTATTTGTAAAAGAATCACTTAAAATTTGAAGTTATATTAACATTATAGCCTTCTTAGGGCCAGTGTGTGTGTAGAGCTGTTGCTAGCATTCTTTATGATATATAGTTTTTGTGTTATATTTTATATGCTAATTGAAAAGAAAAAGTGAAAGGAAAAAATTAAAAGATTTGTTATATAAATCTTGTCAGTGTAGAGGAGGACTTAATTGCCATATATAAAATTGTGAGTGAATTTCATATGTCAAGATGTTTACTCTTTGAAGGGAAGCACACCCTTCAGTGCTCAAGCCTTAATAATATCTCTAATAAGTGTAAAATTAAGATAGATATTGGACTAGTTAAAATAAAAAAGAACAAGCATCTCTAATATTCGATGGGAGTTTTTTGGTTCTCTGATGCAGATATATTTTCCCCAAGACTTTAACCAACCCTTCACCAAATTGAAATACCATAAAATGGCTTTCTGGGGAGTAGGTATAGGACTGAAGAAAATGATATGGCTTTTTGTCTGGTTCGGTATTTGTGGGAAGTGGTGTAAGAGTTTTAAAGTTCATTAACTGAAGAAATAATAGAGAAGGTAGGGAGGGTACTTGCCTTACATGCAACTGATTTTGATATAAATCATTTTATTCAACAAAGTCCCTTAAATTTACAGGAGTGATCCTTGAACATATAACCAGGAAGAAGCCCTGAGCATGGCCCAATGTGGCCCCCAAGCAAACAAAAAATAAAATTAAAAATAAAGCTCAGTAGAATCACTGTCCACATATAAATACTGCATACATATATTATCTTGGGGGAAAATTAAAAAATAGATAACTGATATCTTTGTCCCAGACAGAAGTAGTCAGATATTTTTATGTTATAGGAATGTTTTAAACACTTCCTTGTTTATTATTCTATTATTTAGTGTTAACATCAAGTTCTCTACTCTTGCTACAGGTTAGAGTTATTAGATGAGAAAGAAAAGTCAATTGCTGCACTTACCCTCAGATTATGATTTAATTGCTCCTGGATGGAGGTGAGATATTACATATTTTCAATATCTTGGGTCAATTTCATGTTTGACTAGTCATATAGGATTCTGTGACTCTGTCTGCTAATGCTTGGAAAAGGTTCCCCAAACGTACAAGATGCTGGGAATATAGAGAGAACAGACATAGGCAGGTTTGATTTTTCCTGGAAATAAAACCTTTGTATTTTCTGTTTGGAGTATATTAGAATATAAGTATCACCAAACTTACATATTTTTACAATGCAAAAAGAAAACAACACAATTTTGATGCATCATATAGATATATGATTTTTGCAAGTCCAGAATTACTGAGGTAGAAACATCTCGTGAAAATAAGCTCTTAGAAAAGCTCTCAAGTACAAGAATATAAAATTTTCAGTTTTACCAAAAACAAGTCCCAAATACCCAGTTAAAATATGATTGGGGGGGGTGGGCCATACCCAGTGACGCTCAAGGTTTACTCCTGGCTATGCGCTCAGAAATTGCTCCTGGCGTGGGAATCATATGGGACTCCGGGAGATAGAATAGTGGTCCTCCTAGGCTAGTTTGGGCAAGGCAGATGCCTTACCACTTGCTCCACTGCTCTGGCCCCTAAAATAAGATTTAAAAACAATTTTCTTTTTAGAATATATGTTTCCCACATAATTGGGACAAAACAGCTATTTGTTTACCTAAAATTTAGAACTTTGGGCAATCTTAGATATAGACTATTTGCTATTTAAATCTTAGAGATATAAAAAATTTCAGAAGTTAAATTTTTCAAAAACTACTCAAAATTTTCAGAAGAACATGGCAAATGCTGTAAAACCTAATTCCCAAATATTCATTCTTCTTGCGTTTATCAGTTTAAACTAGTAAACTAGTTATACTTTAAGCCAGAAAGAATCTGTAATTAGAAAACCCAAGCCTTCCAAACCTCCCAAAGTGTTCAGACTTAATTAAATTTCTTGCTTATAAGTTACTTAGTTCCATGTTTTAGTGGCAATAAAAGGAAGCACCATCCCTAGTAAACCCACAAACAACAATAACAATAACAACAACAAAACTAAACTAAAACAAAAACAGGTGTCTGTAAAGCATTTTTGGACATTTTAAATCTCATTTTTCAAATCCATAGTTACATTCTGTCTTGAGTACATATTTCTTAAATTTGTAGCAGTATGCTTTAAAAAAATAAAATAAAATGTTTTTACTTGCAGTTTAATTAATAACAATAAATTTAGTCTTATTGCTGTTTCTTATTTTCTAGACTTTTAAGCTCAATAGTTTGAAAATTCAGAACTTTCATAAACACACACAAACATATATTATATATTATATGTATACAATTAATGAGAGTGACAAATAGCCTTAAACTAGAATAATGTGCTATATGTAATCTTAGGTGCTAGCAAAACACAGAAATATCAGAAATATAGCAAAATTAGTTCTTATGAACTCATTATATAATCACATTTTTGGCCATTAAAGCAATTCAAGTGTGAGACTCCATGCATTTCTCATGATGACATTGAAATAATTCTTTATAGAAAGTAAAATTAATAGATAGAATCTATTATTATATGTTGATGATACTGATAACTCAATGCCATAACAAAATAATTCTTAATACTTACATACCAGTACAATTTTTATATTTAACTGTTGAAATGTAAAAGAAAGGGAAAAGAATGTTGTAACATATATATACAATATTTAGAAACCTGTGCATAAAATTTAGTATTTAATGGACACAGGTGGTGTCTTAATTTCTTTTAATTGAAGGTCATGACTTTGGAAGATGAAGAAGGAGCTGAAGAAGTGAACAGCTGGCTCCATCGATGGTGTCAAAGAACAAAATTTAGTTTCCTGGAGCACGATGCATGATACTAAACTAATGCTCCTGGCAAAAGCAAGAGTACATCTAATGAAGAGTGGGAAGAACATGCTTGGCAGAAGATTTGCTGACCAGAACAAGAAGGCATTGATATATGAGTGGTGTAGATAAAAAGCTCCAAACAAGCTGTTAAGTTCTACCCTATGGAGGAAAACAAGCTGACTTAACAGTAAAAATAGTGGAGAGATGACTTGAAAATCAAGAGAGGAAAACAGGAAAGCAAAGAAAAAAGAGTATTTGAAGTTTTACATGATAATATCCACATCTAAAACAAAAAATAATACTTAAAATTTTCATCATGTGTTTATGGGGATGATAATACTCTTGGGAAAGTCCTTTAAACCCTCAATCCCGTTTCTCACTACTTCAAGCAAGAATGAGATACAAGACATGAACAGTGAGACATAGTTTGAAACATTTCAGTGACTTACCTGTGAATAGAGTTTGTCATAAGATTTCAAAGTAATTGTCTATGAAACAACTGAAAATACTAGAGGAAGTGAAACTTGTCATTATTCTAATATTTTTTATTGAGACCAATGTGAATTACAAGCCTTTCACAGTTATATTTCAGGTACATAGAGACTGTGTCTTTATTCCGTTACCATTCATGCTGTATTGATCACTATGAAACTTATCCATTTTTTTTAAATAAGAAGGAAATAGAGTTGTTTTGTCCCTTTCTTTTCCACTAGACTATAATTTATCAATAACAAATTGAAAAAAATCACAACCACCAGCAGGGCATTATTCATAATCTGAGGTTTATCCCAGCTATAAAGAGTATAGAATAAACCATACTATGAATACTAGCCCAACACAGTGCATATAGGAATGTACTGGGCACGAGCAGATATAGATTCGTATTTGAACTTCCATCTGTCTTATAAATTCTAGATATATTTATATCCAAAGCCATAATGAAAAATGTGTAACTTCATTTTCTCACAACTGAGCTTAATTTCTATCGTTAATCCTCACCTTTTCCTTATCCATAGGAGAAAAATGAGTCGGTATTCTCAGGTAATATTAAATTTCTGACTTGGAAGTCACTTTGGTTACCGACTATAAAGACAGTGATGAGTCACTTATGATTTAATTACAGTCAGGATTTCTGAAACATGTTCATGTACTTCCTCAGCCCTTCCCTTCCCTCCCCTCCTTTTCCTTTCCCTTCTCTTTCCTCTCTTCTCTTCCTTCCTCCTTCTCTTCCTTTCCTGCTTCCATCTCTTCCCTTCTCCCTTCCATCCCTTCTTCCTTCCTTTCCTTTCCCTTCCATCCTCTCCCTTTGCCTCCCTTCCTTCCCCTTCCCTTTCATTTTCATTCATCCCCTCCCCTCCAGAACTTATCTATCAAACAAAACAAAACAAAACAACAACAACAACAACAAAAATCACCTTAGCCTCTGCCAGGGAAATCTGTCTTTTTAAGTGACTAGAAAGTGTCCTTTCTCCCCTATTGTGCCCAAAGCTTCTTACTGAATTTTTCTAGGATTCTGGAAGATAGTATTCTCTGTCAACTTTCAGGAAACATTGATCTATTCTCTGTTTTTCAGATTTCATTTTTGTTCATATGGCTCTTACTCATGTAAGTATAAGGATAAGTAAAGAAATATTTGCTAGCTAGGAGAAAGATGGGGGCATTGGTGGCGGGAAAGTTGCATTGGTGAAGGTGAATGTAAAAATATTTGTTTTACTATCAGATTCCTTTGGACTGGAGTGACAATACCAGAGACAGGGTTCTTGCTTTGTTCATAGCCAACTTTTTTCAATCCTTAACAAACCTGGTCCCCAAACTATGCCAGTACTGAGTCCTCAATGCAGAATCAGGAGTAACCCCCAGACATTGCTGAATGTGGCATCAACAAACACAAAAAATAGGATCCTTTAATATTTTAAAACCAAGAAATTTATTTTTCCCCCCTCCTTTCACTAGATGACTTTTTTCCTTGAAGCAGAGCTAAATGAGGATTCATATTTTATATATGCATAAAATACAAAAACATGATGTTACACATATCATACTATAACAGGTGTCTTTGAATTCTACTTAGGCTTATATTTTGACATATTTTTATTTTAGTTTAGAATAAAGTTTTTGTAATTATGCTTGTCTGTAACATGTATTTCCAGAAGGGCATTATAATAAAAAGCACAATTTATTAAATTCTCTGAAAGTCCCTTCTGACAACAGCGGAGTTGCCTTGAGAAAATTACATAAATTTCTTGAATCTTCATTTTCTGCATCTGAAAAACAGGAATAGTGAATTGTATCTATATATATCATGTAGTTTTTTCAATTAGATGTTTATAAAATATTTATCATTGTGCTAAGTCCACAATACTTGTCAACAACCATTTATCACTAAAATCTTGGAATCTTTAATGGAAACACATTGAAAATGTATTAAAAATAAGGATATAAGGTAGCATTTATATTCCTCTGGGACAAATTTCCTTTCTGCCATGTATATCTAATAACCACTAAGAACATGAATAATAGGTGTTCAAAACATACAAAAATACGTATTGTTCCTTTTTCTTTTATGTTTGGTAAGAAATAGTAAGCCTGAAAGAAGTCATAGAGGAAGAAGAATTTTATAAATGAGAATGGTAAATATTCATTTTTGAGCAAATTTCTTTGACATTTGGCATTTTTTTAAAAAAATGTGATGCTATGATTTTTATTCAATGAATAATAAAGATTTCAAGGAGGACAAATTTGTTGAAGTTTATTTTAAGTGATATTCAATTAGTGTTTTCTTACATGCAAAATTAATAAGATACCTTCTATTTTTTCTTAATTTTTTATTTTTAATTATGAGAACAAAGATGCAAAGAAAGAGAACAAGGTAAAGTTACAGTGGAAGGACAATAATCCATAACATAATTCTCAGAAGAAGTCCCCTTGCTGATATCTTAACTTTGAACTTTCGGCCAAAGAACATTAAAATAAATAAAACAGAATCCATGTACAATGACTGTATCCGTCAAGTCCCCAGGTTATAATATTATAATTATGATATTATATACATTATAATATTTCTTAACAGCACACAAGGCAATCTAAAGTCATATAACTTATGTAACTCCTTAAACATTGGAGGTATAGTTTTTTTTTACATTTCCAGGTATATGCATATTAGTTTAAGTTAACCTCAAAATTTAAGTGTTTTTTTTTTTAAGAATTAGAGTCAAAGGAGCACAGTAAAAATGGTGTTAGAGTGGCAATTGTTGTTTGCAGAGGCCCACCAAAATATGAAGGACATGAAAAGGAATAACCTTGGCCTAAACACAAAGAGACCCTCCCCCTGAAGTTTCCTGGCATAAGATCAACTCTAGGCTCCAGGCAAGCTAGATCATCCAATCCAAGGTTTTGTCTGCAGTGCCAAAACACTTTTATTTTCCACACAGTCTCTGTTGTTGGTATCATGTTTCTGTATTAAAGATCTTGGAATCTGCATATCCTGCATTGAAGTCAGGATATGGAGTGTTCTCTCATTTCACCTCATAATTAAAAGGCAATGCAGGAAGCCCTGTCCAGTAAGCAGGTCCTTGTTGTTAAGTCTTCTCAGTGTTAAGGGAAGACTCTTTTGAGCAGTTCAATGTCTGAGCAGTGGTAGGGACTTCCATGATAGATGATTGCTTCCTGGTGATGTTATAGAGAAACTTGGATGTTTTGTGAATGGCTTCCATGGTTCATGGGTGAATGGAAAATGCCATTTCTTCTGAGGCCTGTGCCAGGTCGTTATGTCAGTGATCAGGGTATAAGGTCCCTTTGCAGTACAAGATTTGTGTGTTCCAATCTCTTTTAAATAGGATCTTATTTGTATTTATAGTATTTTCCCATTTTAATGCGCCTATGCAAAAAAGGAACAATGCCACATTGTGTTGTTGGTGCATATGGGGGCCATAAGAATAAGTCCAAAAATTCCCATGACATGGTTCAATCAAAGACATTAAACTGGGGGACTCTTTCACCAAAATTACTTACTGAACAGCTCATAAGTGGTTAGAACCATCTGTGGACAAGAGAATATTTAGTAAAACTTATAGCTGTCAAAGAAAAAACACATAGAATATTCGAAAGAAATATGTGTCTATTGTATGTCTTTTGAAATAGTTGAGGGTTGTTACACACAATGCATGGCTTTGGTCTGTGATTAGGATTGTGGAGTACTGAAGTTAAAAAGAGTAATGTGTGTTAGTGATGTTTGGGAGGGTGAGAGTAAAGGGGTAAAAATAAGCTTAGTATGGGAGTGGGAAAGGGCAGAATACAAAATGGACATTCTGGATACGCAAAACGTAAGGATATGGAATACTCATGACACATGAGTATATGGTGTATTCCAAAACCCTATGCTGGGTAGGTCCTGCCTCCAGCTCCAGAGAGAATAGAGAGCCAGAAGCCAGGATCTGCCCGCCCTACACCCTGTGCCCTTCCCATCCTAGAGCTGGGGGGAAGGGCGGGGAAAGCTTGGGACCCCATCCAGGAGGGACTCCCCCCACACCCACCTGGTCTGGCCGCCTGGGCGACCACTCCCAGGAGGTCTGGAGGCCGGGGGCAGAAGAGGGGATATCTGGGGGCCTATGAAGGCTCCTAGTGCACCCAAGTTAGGGAGAAGGCCTTCCACATGGGGTTTCCCAAAACGCCATGCTAGGTAGATCCTGCCTCCAGCTCCAGAGAGGATAGATAGAGCCATACCTTCTAATTTAATTTGAGACATCCTTGGAGTGGAATTTCTCTGTGGAAGTGGTTAAGTGGATGATGACATAAAGGAACTTTAGTAAAATTGGATACCACAACTGTAACTTATTTCTCTACTTTCAGTCTTCTCTATTCATACTAAGGTGATGTAGAAAATAGAGTGGTTGTTATTATTTTGGGAATGACTTTGAAATATCACTCTTGATTGATTACTAATCTCTCTCCCTTTCTCTAGAATTTTGACATGAGAGAAGTAGTTTTTAAATGATCATAAAATTTTTAAAGACAAATTGTTGGCACTATAATAGGTTCTAGTCTCGAGTAACAGAATTTGATAAAGATTAAAAGGGAATTTGAGAAAGGGGAAATTCCTGAATCTTAAGACAAGTCAGTGAGTATTTGAAATAGTCTGAACCAAATGTCATCAATCTGCACAATACCATTGACCCTGTCTCTGAGGTTGTCAATGTCTGGACAGTAGACTCTGAGACTAATAAAAGTTACACATTGTTGGGGCCATAGTGAATAGGGAGCTTGACTTGCATATAATAGACATCGAATCAAATCTCTGCATTTCAGATGATATCTTGTGCACCAACAAGTATGATTCCTGAGTATAGAGCGTTACCTGGTGAGGCTTTCCTCTGTCCCTCCCCAATTTACATATTGTAAATATGTGAAGTTAATGAAAACATAAAATGAAAAATGACAACTTGATCATTCTTTTTATTTAAGACTCTTAATGGCTCTAGGTTATGCAACTCTCATTTAAAATTAGCTGTATTAATTTGGGATGCATAAAAATAATCCACAATATTCATATTGTAACAGTGTGATATATAAGTATACAAACTTATCATTTTCTACATTAATTTTACTGTGCAGAAATAATCTACTCTAAAATTTTGAGCTAAATCTTTAAAACCAGATTATATGAAGTATGTGGGATCTGAGCTGAAGAGATTAATACAGAGGTATTAACGTATTGTTTGTCGGCATGTAGCTGGACATGTAGCTTCTCCCAAACTCATTTTAATTCTATCACCACATATGGATCCCCAAACACCATCAAGGAATCCTCCATGAGCACAGAGTAGGAATATGTCCTGAGCACAGGTGGTATGTACCAAAAATCAAATAAAGAACATATATGTAGAATTAGAATATACATGCCACTTTGTAAGCTTTTTGTTCACTATTAATATATTATTTATTTTGGCTCATATCTAAATATACAGCTGTATAAAACAATAATATAATTTTAGAGGTGCCATAACATTTAAGAGCTTAAAAACAATTTATTCAACCAATATAGCTTCTAAATAGGTTGCTTCTAATTATAACGAGAAGCATTTAATGATTGCATGAACATTTTATCTTATTTATTGGGTTATTGTGTACATTTGTATGGCCTGAAATCAGAGGAGTAGAATTACAGGGTCAAGGGGGAGACATTTAAAGTTTTAGAGCTAATATCAATTGGCTTTAGAGAAATTTGGTATACTTTGCAACCACAAAGCAGAAAAAGATGACTTATAGGTATGTAATACTGTGTAGAGGTAATATTCAGAGGAGTTTTATTTTTCAAGAAGGCTGCTTAGATTTATTAAGCTGTTCAGAATTTTTTTAACATTAAAGAAACCTGCTAAAAGAGGAACAAGATCTAATCACATTTTCTATATTTTAGAAATTTCCTATTTGTTAATGTATTTTTTAAGAATTAAAGCCCTAAACTATAAGAAAGAAAAAGGAATAATTCTTAAAAATACACTGAATAATTTGATAGTCATTGTTATTTAGTCAGATAAGTGATTCTTCAAGAATAGCTTAATGCTTGAAATTTTAGGATAGTTCTTTTTCCCTAAAAAGTGAAGCTAAAAAGAACATTTAAAAAACCTGTTATTTAGTAAAAGTATACATTTTTAAGTATTTCAACTATATTCTAGACAAGTCTAATTATTTTCCTTTGAAAATAACATGTTGGTTTGAAACCTTTTTATCTAATGAAAATGCAAAAAAAGGTAAATGACATTAGTTTTATGAGAATTTTACAAATTGTGAAAGAGTACTTTGAGAGGAATTGCTGAGCTATTTATATGCTACGTACATTATACTTTTAATACCACTGAGTAAACTAGCTGCTGGTACTGACTTTTTTTGGTATAAATGTAATAATTCTACAAAAATAGCTTTTCTTGACATTGTACTGCTGAAATATAGTTTTCATTGATGTACTCAATTATACATCCCACACAGGGAAAAGCATATGTGCTAATTGCATCTGGTGTTTCATTTGCCTTCATTTTATAGCAACAAAAATAAGATTTAATATATGTATGTATGTATATATATATATATAAATCCTACTTAAGCAGTTACCTTCTTAAATGTATTTTGAATTTTGTTTTTTAATAAATAAAACCTTAAAAGATAAACATTTTTAAGAGATTGGGTTACTGGGATAAATATAGCAGAAAAATTATCAGCACACCCTTTGCCTACAAGGATATAAATGATACTCTTAGGGTTAAGCATGATTGTGCATCTGACTTGAAGGCTAGAGGCCTTAGATTTCAACCTCTCATTCTTCATCACATGTTCTTCTGCCACTGTTTCTGATTACTGCTTTAGGATGTAAATATGTATGAATACCAGAACAAAAGAGCTCAACTCTCAGTTTGGTTTATAACTGAATGTGGTACCCAATCACAAATGGTGGGGACAAAGGTGTTGACAGAATCACTTTGTATATGTTATCATTGTAAACAGATAAAGGAAAACTCAGGATTTCTTGACACAAGAAATTTGTTGTGTCAAGTGCATTTATTTGTGGGATATAAAAAGAGATAGTATGATAATACTATCCAGAGAAAATAAAGATGATCAAGATGAGGTTGAGGAGGTCTAGTACATGGTAGGGTGCTTGCCACAATAGCGGGGGAGTCAGGGCAGAGAAATGAACAATATGACAATGATAGTTAAAAATGATCATCAATCTAGACAAGAACTGGGTGCTTGTAACAATATTGCGAACAACAAGGTCTAAAAAGGAAAAATGAGAGAGAGAAAGAGAAAGAGTTTGTTCCAGAGGCAGGCAGAAGAAAGAAAGGGTAGAAGAGACATTTGTGGCAGATAATGTGCATTGTGAAGGGTGTTAAACATTGTATGTCTGCAATTCAATCATAAACAACTTTGTAACTGTGGGAAAAAATTTTATTATGAGCAACCTTGTAGCCATGGTGTTTAAATAAAGTAATTTCTTACAAAAAGGACAGTATTCATATTGATTTTTATTAGTTGTAAATCTTGATATAAAATGTCATAAGACTTTATTAATCAACTAGTGCAATGAGCATGGATCCATATGCATCTAGGTTTGAATTTTGGGTTTTTGCAATTCATCAGCAAAGTGATTTTTGGCTATTTACCACTCTGAGCCAGTTTCCTTGTGTTTATATTGCAGGTAATTTTGGCCTTTAAACTCTTATTTGCAAAGTCCTCAATACATATTAGTCTTATTTCCCTACTTTAAACCTTGCTCTAAAAGAGAGTATTATCATTGAAATAATTGCTATTTTGATTTTTTGTATTCTTGTTATGTTTTTCTTTCTTTTTCCTTTTCTTCTCTTAAATTTATATTTATAGCCTCAAGACGTACTTCTCCCGTTTGTTTGTTTTTTGCTTGTTTGATTTTTGCCCTCCCCTTTTTCTTTTTTTTCTTCTTTTCTTTCCTTCTAATAGAACCACTAACTTGAACCATCTTGTTCTTCTTCACAAATTGGAGGAGAAATAATGGAGGATACCAAGACCAAACAGTCGTATGAACATCGAGTAGAAATAAAAAATGATCAGACTTAAACACCAAACCCAAAGCCAACAACAACAGAATTGATACCCAATCTAGATACCCAATCTACCAACAAGCTAGACACAGAGGGAACCACTTATACTAGCAGCCTGGGGGGAGGGGTGTGGGAAGAGGGGGATATTGCATGCATTCTGGGAACAGGGGAGGACAACATTGGTGGTGGGAATGCCCCTGATTCAATGTCACTATGTACCTAAAATATTATTGTGAAAGATTTGTAATCCACTGTGGTCAAAATAAACGTTATTTTATAAAAAAGAAGAAATTAAAAAATATCTCTACATCAAAGCAACCACTCCTACAGAATTACTCTTATTTATAAGCAAACAAAAAGAAATGCAATGAGAGCTAATGAAATTTTGGGGTAACTATTTCTTTACCTTTTTCAAAAATCAATTGGATTTATTTAAATGAGTCTATTTCTGAGATTTCTATTCTTTTCATTTTATTTATGTTTAAATTTTTTAATAAACACCTGAAATTGCTTAGAGGTTATTCCTAACTCTGCACTCAGGCATTTACTCTTGGCAGTTCTCAGGATACTATATAGGTTACTGGGAATTGAACTAAGGATTGTCGTATGCAAGACAAATGCTCTATCTGCTATACTAAATCTCTGACTCCTGTGTGCATTCTGCTGCCAATACCACAGTTTCTTGATAACTGGCCACATAGTGAAACTACTTTGGGTAGAATTAGGTTAGCAATTGTTGAATTTGTACTGATTCTGCAAAAAATTATTAAGAATAAATGGAAAGGAAGGAAGACACTATAGAAATTCATTTGTCACTGTTTAAAACTTACTAACCCAACATATTCTTTGAAAAATGGAAATAGATAAGGAAAGTTCTCAGCACATTTTTCTGTCTTTGTTATGGTAACAGCTCTTCAGGTTTAATAAATAACTTCACTCTAGTTTGCAATCTAGATTCATTTATTTTTAGTCAAGGATTAACAATGTTGTTAAAGTGTTAGATGAATGGTTGATGGGAAAAGAATCATTTAGGTATCTGTGGTAGTAGAATAATATTGCAACCCAAGATGTTCATATTGTAATCTCTGTGTTATAGCCTGAGTGTTTCTTTACGTAAATATAAACTTTGCAGATGTGACTCAAATGACTGTAAGTGGCAGACAGATGAATCAGTCGCAGTAAGAGATGATGTAACAGAATCCAAAGTGTGGGCTCAAGAGCCAGAGCTACTAAGATTCTCATTACTGGTAACAGCATTAGTAAAAAGTAATTCAGTTCTGATTTACACAATAGCAGTCTACTTTATATTAGACATGGGAGGGAATCAGACTCTGATTACTTTATTGTGAATGGAAAGATCAGCTCAGTCTTCCTCTGACTTGAAAATTATAACTACTCAGGCCAATCGCCTAGCTAACTAGAAAATTAGGTCAATGGCATTGGCAAATACAGGAGTGTAAGATAGCTGATCCAGACCTTCCAATTGGGAAATAAAGGGATAAAAGTCATATTGCAAGATCAACTGCAAAATCAATACAATGTAATGTAGTTCTATGCATGAATCTTAAATTCAAACATACAGTTCTGGATGCAGATACATAGCTGGGACTTTGTGTATATACATTATTTTAATTAGGATAAAATATGAGATTTTAAAATGGGGTAGAGTGAAAATGATATAAGAAAATTTCTAAAACAGGAAGAAGTAATATCTTGAAATAAAATGGTAGACAAAAGGAACAGAGAATTTGCCAGAATTTGTTTAGGAGGACAAAAAAGAGGTTATGGTTTTCAGGAATCAAGTGCAGTTATTTAGATAAGGAAGGAAGGGATCAATGGTGCTGATTCTCTGTTTGGTCACATCTCGTGGTATTCAGAGTTTACTTCTGGCTCTGTAGTTAGGGATCACTCCTAGTGAACTCGGGGTACCATGTGGGGTACAGAGGATTAAACCCAGATCAGCAGGGTTCAAGGAAAGCACCTTACATATTGTACCATCTCACTATCCAGGCTTGTTAATTTTTAGTATTTTAGAATTTATTGTGCTAGAATTCTTCAGTTTATTACTCCATTTTTCTTGTCGATAAAGTTTTACTTCTTAAAAAATACTCCACAAACAATCTGTGTTTAATTTTGTGCCAGTAGGAAATTTTCTTTGAAGACTATGCCAATGAGATTACAGGGTTCTAAAATATACATAGTTGAACCTATGTATTTTTCCAATTGCTTTTTGTGGCTGGTGAGAGATGCTGACCCTCAATAACAAAGAAACAAGGTCTCTGGGTGAGGTATAAAGTAGGGAAGAGAGAGGAGGCAGCCTTGAAATGGAAAGTCACAGCTTTCCTTTTTAGTTCATCTTTCTCTTTGGTGGTAGTGCCCATGGAATTTAGGACTGAGACCCTGAAAGGTGCAGACCTCACATCTCTCCAGCCATAAAAGGCAACTGAACCCACTTGTTCTGTAGAAGCATGTTAGGGTGATGACCCCTGCCCCCTGATTTTCCTGTAGTTTGGACTCAAGCTGAATGGAGGAATTCCTCCTTGCAGGAATGGAGAGTTGGTCCTAAAGGTATTTCAGGTCATCAATCATCATTCCTTCACAGGAAATTATTTCAGAAGGTGAGGAAGAGTGAAGCTAAAAAAGTTCATTCCCAAAATAAGGAAAGAGAAGAAAGGAAGAAAGAGAGAGGTGCTAAGCTTTTCTAGAATGGAGAAAAATAAACTACAGATTCCAAACAGCAATGTGAGGGCCCCAGAATATAAAAATGTCAGTAAAGTATGAAAATTAAGCAGGTGGGTTGGCAGGCAGGTGGGAAAGATGTCCCTTTCCCCCAAGTGAAGAATTCTTGGGATTTAAAATAAGTTCTTGGGATACAATAAAACCAAGGGTTGGAAGGAATTGCTTCTTTTAAGATAAGACCTTCACCTGACACTATTGCAGGCCCAGAGAAGAATGGACCCTACTGAGAGAAACCCCATAAGGAACATAGGCCAGGTAAAGAATATCAAAGGCTATCAATTACGCCTGCAACCTCCCTGACAACAGGTCTCTGGCCTAGGTTGAAAGTCCTTGGGGGCAATTTGGGACACAAAATAAAAGCAATTTTAGAATGCAGGAGGTACAAGCATGTGCTCCCAGGGCCCTTGAAGCTGGTGTCCCTATGTG
>PVKC010022527.1:0-17646 GCA_004027635.1 Crocidura indochinensis
AAAAAAAAAAAAAAAAAAAAAAAAAAAAAAAAAAAAAAAAAAAAAAAAAAAAAAAAAAAAAAAAAAAAAAAAAAAACCAAAAAAAAAGAAGCAACAACATACAGTAGCTTTTGCGGCCAACATTTTTCATTTAATGATGACAATGTGATTTGACTGTGAATTAAAGAAACGGAGCTGGAGGTAGTTAAAACTAATACTGTCATGGGGCCCCGGTTCGAATCCCGTGCCTGCCAGGAGCAATTTCTGAGCATGGAGCCAGGAGTAACCCCTGAGCACTGCCGGGTGTGACCCAAAAACAAAAAAACAAACAAACAACAACAACAACAAAAAACTAATACTGTCTCTCCAGCATTGCACTTGAGAACTGTCTGCTAAGAACAAATGTCAGGGCAGAATGACCGATACCTGGTTGAATCAAAATGTAAATATTCGGTGGTGGTGGGGTGAGGGCTTGTTATTAGGACTGCAGCCAGAACACAAACCCAAGAAGCACTTGCATTGCATTCCTGGGTTGCTGGAGCATGAAGTCCTAGATCCCTCAAGCCAGTGTCTTTCAAAGTTGTTTTTTTTTTTTTTTCCTATGGACTAGCACCTGTCCTGCATTAAGATACAGATGGGCACAGTTAAAGCCAAGGCAGTAGATTAGTGATTTCCCATCTTGTTACACCAGTACAGTGGTAGTCAAAAATTTAAATACACACGGAGTGAACTAGCTTCACCTTCAGGACTGATTTATGACAATTAGGTATTCAGTGTTGTTTCCATTGGTGGAAAGTTTGTCAAGAAGTGATTGAGCAATGATTAGATTCCTTCCCCCCGTGTCTCTGCTCCAATCTCCACTGTGCTGTAGTGCGGTAGGCTCCCAGGGGTATCAAATGGGGATGGATCGAGACTGGAAGAGGGGACAGGATCTTGGTATTGATGCAGCCCTAAAGCCTTAAGTCTGCAGGACTGGGTTCTGCTCTGAATTCCTGTTACAAGAATCAAGACTCTGGTGGGAGTAATAGTACAGCAGGTTGGATGTTTGCCTTGTACACTAGCTGACCTGGATTTGCTCCCCGGCATCCCATGTTGTCCCCAGAACACCAACAGTACTGATTTATGAATGCAGACCCAGGAGTAACCCCTGAGCATCACCAGGTTTGGCTCAAAAACAAAACCAAAAAGGATCAACGACAGATTCTTGTTCCTGGAAATAACAGGAATGCAAGATTCTGCTCTTGCATTCTTTCTTGCAGAGCAGAAACAGCACTTGTAGGAACCCCAGTTCATAACGTCTTTGACCCTCTTATGAACCTGGTTGGTTTGATCAAAGCAGATGAGGCAGCTACTATTTTCACTAACAACAAAGTGGCAAGAGCAAAGCCAGATGATGTGGCTTTGGGGAAATGCAGTGGAGATGAATCAGCGAATGATTACGCAGGCGGGGTTTCCCCTGACTCCAGGCCCAGAACTGCTCACTGCCAGCATGTCCTCAGAAGAGGTCAGTGATGGGACAGAACAGCAGAATTCTGCAATTCAGATCCCCCAGGAAGGTGTCCCGTGCAACTCCTAGATCCCTAGGATTGTGATTCAGAAAGAGACCTGAGGGGCCCGGGAGATAGCATGGAGGTAAGGCGTTTGCCTTTCATGCAAAAGGTCATCGGTTCGAATCCCGGTGCCCCATATGGTCCCCCGTGCCTGCCAGGAGCAATTTCTGAGCATGGAGCCAGAACGGGTGTGACCCAAAAACAAAAAACAAAAAACAAAACAGAAAGAGACCTGCTATGCCTGGTCATTGACTCCTTCCCTGTGTCCTATTTCCCATTGGTTGTCCCTGAACCTTCCTGAAGATTAGATCAAAGTCACAAGTGTTTTGACAGCTGGTGCTTTGAGAGAAGTGAAGGCTAAAGGGCCATTGACAGACTTGGGTAGAGCTGTACAGAGGAAGTAAGCCTGGACCAAAGGTGTCAGTGGTCGTGAAGCACTTGCTGAAGAAAGTTTTGACACCAAAGGACCATTGCACAATGGCCACCAGTGCACATCGGAGATAGTAGTGAGGGACCAGCTCCAGAAGACACACTGCAGGAACTCATGAGAGACTCTCAAGGTCCCTAAGCATAGTAGGGACATGCAGATGGGGGGGGGGGGGTGAATTGATGCCAGTAAGACTACTTAAGTCTAGTCAGTCATCTCATTTGAATTATACTAAATTAGCATTACCTAGCAATGGCATAAACTCCTCATCACTGGAAGTACTGAAAGGAGAAATAATTTCCCTTCGCAAGCCCTCTGAGAGCATTTGTGTGTCACTAATTTGCCCTACATGTATTTTGCACATAGTATGTATATCCAAAACTGACCTAAGAGCTTTGCATCAAAAACCTATTATTAACCTTGTTTTTAAAATGAGAAAATGGAGACTTATGAGTTACATTGGCTTAGGTAGGAATGAAGGCTTCTAACAAGTTTCAGATATGATGATATATTATCAAATGACTACTTTACATTCTCTCCAAAGGTGAGTGCATGAATTTTGTGGGGAACATGAAAAACACACACACAAAATGATCAATTTATGTAGACATGGACAAAGTGAGATGGGGCAAAGGACTTAGCATAGTGGAAGAACAGTGAGATGGGAGAAACCATTAGGAGACACTTCCTAGAGGATATGACATCATACTTGTCTTTAAAAAGATGATTTGAGGCTGGAGTGAAAGCACAGTGAGCAGGGCCTTTGCCTTGCATGCGCTGACCAAAATTCAATTTCTGGCATACCCTATGGTCCCATGCCTGTCAGGAGTAATTTTTGAGCACAGAGCCAGGAGCAAATCTAGAGTGGTCCTAAAACAATCAAACAAAAAAGATTATTAAAATTCACCCTTATTTATTGGATGTTATGATAACAAGTGATCTCTCTTCTCTCTATATATATCCCTCTCTCTTTCTCTCCCCCCCTCTCTCTCCTTCCCTCTCACTCCCTCTCTTTCTTTAACACCCACCCACACCTGGTTGGATTGGTTTCTGTGTGAATCCACAACATGCTACATGGATCATTCTCTTTTAACTGCAGTGTTCACACCCATTCTGGCTGTTGTGCTTAGGCTGGCTGTGGTGCTCAGTTGTGTGTGTGGTGAAGGTCCTATGCTTGGCCACCAACCAGGCTGCATTTTAATTGCAATGCTAATGCATAAAAGGGGTGCATTTTTAAAACTTTAATATGCTCATACACTGAACTGTGGTATGGCCAGAAATTATTGCAGCACCAAGAATCTCAGCAGAGCTCCCAGAATCCCATTCAGTGTTTGAGATGATCCTGGGATTAAACACATGACTTCATGCTTCAGGCATGTGCATTAGCCTCTAAGCCATCTCTGAGTCTTAGCTTATGTGTATTCCAAGAAAGATAGAACTCTGCAGAGGTGGTTGAGTAGGGTTGGACATTCTAGTCAGAGATGCCAGCAAAGTGATTCACCCAAAGGTTAATCATTCGATATCTGAATAGTTATTAACTGTTCAGTTATTGAATGACAGCATGAGCAAAATTTGTGGAGATGTGTAGCAGAAGTGAAAACATCCAAACATGTCAGCAAGGACTAGACAGGCCAAGGAGAGGAGATCTGGGAAGGCCACACCATCATGAAACACCAGGAACCTGATGGCAAAAGCAGAAAAAAAACAACTGCGGAGACAATGGAAATGTGTGGAGGTTGTTTTCTGAGAAAGTAAATTTTTGGAACCAATTCTAGTGGCTGAGACAAGACATGGTGTGAACTTGAAAGTATTGAATGAGGTGTGAACTTGAAAGTATTGAATGAAGTGACCAGGTTGTGAAGGTCATTCATGGGAGATGAAGGAATGTCCCAACATTTTGAGGATAAATAAATTCCAAGCAATGCAAAGAATCTAAAATTCTGTTAATTACCTGGCTTTTCTTGAAATGAGTGAATTTCTTAAATGTTTTGGTATCATTATCCAAAAGCTGGTTGCCTAATTAAAAGTTGCTATTTTACTCAGCTTTCACAAATATACTGCCAACGTGTTACATCAAAGTCTGTGATTTCTGTAATAGTGCCAATTAGTGTTTCAGTTTTGTGATGTGTGGACAGTGTTTATTTGTGATTCCTAACACCCTATAACCTGGTGCAATCAAACAGAACCGTCCAGTTCATTGGTTTGTAAGCAACTGATTAAATTTTGTATGCATCACCCTAAGGAATAAATGATCTATTAGCTTATCTTGAAAGATTCTTAAACCTTATCAGTCACTGGGGTATCTTTTTTGTTTATTTTGTGGCCATTTCTGGCAATGCTCAGGGGTTACCCCTGGCTTTGTGCTGCTCAAGAATCATTCCTGGCAATTCTTAGGGGACCATATGCGATGCTGGGGATCAAACCAGGGTCATCTGCATACGATGCAAGCACCTTAGCCACTTAGCTACAATCTCTCTAGCCCTCACTAGATTACCTAAAATATCTATTAAAGTCCAGCAAGATTTCTACCTGTACCTTAGATAACTCTAAGATGTGTAAAACCCAGATGCCTTTATAACAGTACTTATCTGGAGCCAGAGTGTGGATAGTGGGTAAGATGTTTGCTTTGCATGTGGCCTATCCAGTTTTGATTCTTGGCATCCCAGATGGTCCTCCAAGCTCACTGGGAGTGAGCCTGAGCAGTCAGGAGTAAGTCTTGAGCACCATTGGGGTTTTTTATTTTAGAAAATTTTTAAAAGCACACATTTGAACATACTTACACATCTGAGCACTTTAGGACATTCTTCTCTTTCAACAGTTGACCTTGGCACATAAAGCCTTACCATACTACTATTTTTTTCTTTTCTTTTGAAAATTTTTATTTTTTTAATTAATTAATTTATTTTTAATTATGTGAACAATGATGCAAAGAAAGAAGACAAGGTAAAGTTACAGTGAAAGGGCAATCACCCAAAAACAGAGTTCTCAAGAAATCCCCCTGCTGACACTTAATTTGATCTTACAGTCAAGGAACATTAAGAAAAATAAAACCGAACTCATGTACAATTACTTTGTCCCTCAAGTCCCCAGACTGTAGTACATCATAACATTTCTTAGTGGTACACCAAGCAAGCTAAAGTCATAAAAATTATGTAACTCCTTAAACTTGAAGGCATAGTAGTTTTTTACATTTCTATGTGCATGCATATTAGTTTAAGTTAACCTCAAAAGTGGTTAACTTAAGTGGTTTTTTTTAAGGTTTAGAATCAAAGGAGCACAGTCAGAACAGTGTTAAAGAACAGTGTTAGAGTGGCAATTATTGTTTGCATAGGCCCACCAAAATATGGCAGACATGGGAAGGAAAAGCCTTGGCCTAAATACAAGGAGACCCTACCCCTGAAGTTTCCTGGTATAAGACCAACTTTAGGCTCCAGGCAAACTAGTTTGTCCAATCCAGGTCATTGTCTATAGTGTCACAAGTTTTATTTTTCACACAGTCTCTGTTGTTGATATCATGTTTCTGTATTGAAGATCCTGGAATCTGGCCATACTACTGTTCTTTATTCAAAGAAGCTGCAGAGCTCCCAATATGAAGGAACTTGTTTAAAAGGATTTACTGCCAAAATATAGTCATTACACCAGCCCTTTTACTTCTCCCTATTAAGAAGATAAAGTAGAACTACAAAGAGATAATTTGAGTCAAACTGAGAAGACTAATTTTGATCATTAGCCAAGATAGAATGAAAGAAATTGAAGTTATCTTTGACAATTAAATTGTGAACTGTCTTTGACAAATACTACCTACTTTTCTCTAGCTTCAAAACTTCTGGGGAGAAAAATTGTTCAGAGCTGTACAAAATCCCCATAATTTTTTTTATATTATCTGCATAAACCTCAGAGAAAGAGAGAGAGAAAGAGAGAGATTTCCTCGGGGAAGAAGCAATCCCCAGGTAGCCTTAGTCTAAAAGACCAACCCTTTGTTGTGTTTGCATCTCATCATGACCACAATCTCCTAGCTGGAAAGGTCACACTGGTCTCAACTCTATCATTTGAGAAAAATGGTCTCAATCTAAAGAAAAATGGCCCCAAGTTTCAGGTTGTGGTAACTTTTTATGGTTGACTTAGAAACAGCTAAAGACTGAGGTGGAACATGGGAGGGTAGAATGGAAATGCTGATGCTTTCTGACTTCACCAGTGCTGACAAGCATCAAGTCCACTTAACTGTCACTGATACAAACACCAATCTTGCACTTCTGGGTTTCTTGTTAGGGTTATCGATGAAGGGAGACAACAGACATGCTGATCTCACTGGAAATTCCCTGCCAGAAAGACCATTTTGAAAATTGCTTCCCCAGATACCTCTAACTTTCATAGATATATGAGTGATACAATTTAAACAATTTAACCTGGGATAATACTGAGAAACAAAATTTCTCCTATAAAAGCATCATTAGGACTAAAAAGCCCCTACCTGGGCTTAGGATTATTTTCCTTGTTCATTCAGTGTTTAATGGGTTAGGCCTAGACCTAACCATGATGCAGCAAATTCCTTACACATAGTCTCGTATCCCCAAGTGTTTTCTGTCTTTAGACAACATTTTTTGGAAAATTGGAATGAAAAACTTCCGATATTTTGCTCTTTCAGGAAATGATTCACAGTCTTTCCAAAGCCAACAGAATCATTCTCAGTAGAATGTTGGTATTCCCAAAGTGGGACTTTGCTGACTCTGTCACCACCTTGTTCATTATGTTAATCTCATAGTCTCGCATTTGCTAGTGATTCTGGTACTTGGAAATCAAATGTTAATATTTGTTTATGAAAAATATGTTACCGTCTCCTTGAAGCACACCCAAGACTCTTGTTCTGTGTCTTTTAAGAGAGGGATTTGATGATGGTGTTGAGAAGAAATGTGGGGCAGTAGAAAAAAATGCCAGAGATTAGATGCATTATATCTGAGACATGCATCTGTTGTTTACTGGTAGCAGTACACTGGGTTCATCCTGGAATCCCAAGCCTCGATTTCCTCAAAAAGACTTGTGACACTGACTGCTTACATTTATAAGAGATCAGCAGATTTAATATTGTGACGAGAAGGGAAAACTAAAATGTCAAGCAAAATGATGTCTGAACATCTCCTTCCCACTTAAAGGGAAGACTGTTACCTCTCTCTGCCAGTGTGGCAGATTCTCTAGTCCTGGACAAAGCATTCCATGGAGGGTTCCTCTAAAAGGGTGGTGGTTGGTAATAGATTTCAGCAGATGTCAATGTCTGGTCTAAAAAGTTCCGCCATATGGTCTTCCAGAGAAAAGTCATGGTTGTTCTGAAGTCTCTTTGAGGCTGAAATGCTTCCAAAATAGTCTGTCTTATACTATACATTCCTTTCATTTTGTTCTACATACCTATGTACTCTATTGCCTGATTTGGACTCCCTCCCAATCTTGAATATCTATTATTTGAAGGTCAACATCTTGACATCTATAGCAAAAACCATCCTGTCCTCCCTGGTTCATGTTGGGATATGCCTCCTACCACAGAACTGAAACATTAATTAAATCCATTTTCTAAGGAGATTTCTCTCCCTAGATAGAAGGGCCTATCAGATCCCTAAAATTGTGGCCATAAGATGATCTGGCTTCTTGGACTTAATTTTGAACAGTTTTGAACTGCTATGAAATTGGCTTCAGCCTTTTTGGGGGAGGCAAGTGGGGGGAAGGATTTAGGCCAGCTGTGGTCCTGAAGGGCCATGCAATGCTAGGGATTAAACCTGGGACAGTTAAATGAAAAACAATACCCTAATCTCTATATGGTCTCTCCAGCCTCTTTTGCAAATACCATTTTGTGGTTCATAATTTTATATTACCTCCTACTGCTGTATCCTGTTTTTGGATACACATCTGTGCAGAAAAGGGGTAGACCAACAGCCTTGACCCTATCTTCTCCTTAACGTGGCCTGTAGTTGGCTTCTGGAAACTTTGGCTTCAGAAGGTTTTGAAGAAACTATTAAGATTGTGTTTCAGTGGGTTTGAGAAGAAATAATAGGAACAGCTTATTACATATTTATCAAGGGTATTTTGTATGCTAAATCGCTATGTTCCTTCATAGATCCTGGGTTATTGGTATGTGTTAGGTCAAGAATAACCATGCAACTGGTGCCAGAGAGATAGCATTTAGGTAGAGCATTTGCCTTGCTTGCAGAAGAATGGTGGTTCGAATTCCGGCATCCCATATGGTCCCCTGAGCCTGCTAGGAGTAGTTTCTGAGTATAGATCCAGGAGTAACCTCTGAGAATTGCTAGGTGTGACCTCCCACCCCCCAAAAAAAGAATAACTAGTGAGCTAGTGAACAAATTTTCATGTGTTATCAGTCATACATGATATATGTTGACTCCAGGGTTTATGTGTGGGGAGGATTTATTAATATTATTATTATTTGTTAAAACAAGTGGAAAATGTGAGTACAGGTTTATGTTAAGTTAACAAACATCAACCTCCTCAACAAAGTTCCTGCAGGTAAATCTCATTCATCTCAGTAAACCTGACTTTACCTGTCCCTTGTCTCCCTATCACTCACCTAAAATTATTTTCTGCAACTCTACTTCAATTATAGTAGTCCAATTCTTCTTGTTCTCTGGCTCTATCACCTCAGAATCAAAACTCTACATTCAGTTCATTGGTAAGCCTTCTATAAATTTCCGCAATAGATTCTGAAAGTGACAGCTGCTTTCTCACTGCCATTATCATAATTTAGACATCATACTTTCCATCTAGATAACCTAATCCAGAACACTAAGTGTTCTTTTTCCAGTTGTGCTGGGACATACATATTGTCAAGTTAAAATTGCTTTGTTTTGTTTTTGTTTTGGGGCCACACCCAGTGACGCTCAGGAATTACTCCTAGCTATGCACTCAGAAATCCCTCCTGGCTTGGAGGACCATATGGGATGCTGGGGTATCGGACTGCAGTCCATACTAGGCTAGTGTGTGTATGGCAGATGCCTTACTGCTTGTGCCACCACTCTAGCCCCAAGTTAATATTCTTGATATAAATTTTGGAATAACTAGATTTAAAACTAAATCAAGCCAAAATTTTATTTTTTTCCATTGGATTTAGAATTTTCACCTCTTACCCAGTCAGTCAAGGTCTTCATGAACTGGCTTCTGTCTTTGTCAGTCTTGTTGTCTTCCACTCATTTTATTGTATCCATGGGATCTCACACTGCTCATTGAACAGTCTTGTCCTTTTGACCTTTTATTCTTCATATATTTTTCTTCCTGTTAAAAGGTTCCTAACCCATCCTTCTTACTGTGTGTGTCACAGTTTTTAGGTCAAACTTCTTTTGAAAATCTCCTAATCATAGAACTTTCCCAATATGTCTCCTTAAGGCAGAGTTAATCTTCCTTCTGTTCTTCTAGAGTATAAAATGATTACTGGATCTACTACACTTTTTTTTCCTTTGGTTTTTTGGGCCACACCCGTTTAATGCTCAGGGGTTACTTCTGACTAAGAGCTCAGAAATTGCCCCTGGCTTGGGGGGACCATATGGGACGCCGGGGGATTGAACCGCGGTTCTTCCTTGGCTAGTGCTTACAAGGAAGACACCTTATCTTTAGCACCACCTCGCCGGCCCCTCTACTACACTTCTTGACATGTCTCTGAAAAGTAATAACAAAGGTCTCCAATCCTTTGTACTTTAAGTGGAGTGATAGATTTGACTAAATTAGAGAAAGAATAAATTCATCAGTAGGGGGTTTTGTTTGTTTGTTTTGTTTTGTTTTGTTTTGGGGGGGTTCACACCTGACAGTGCTCAGGGGTTACTCCTGGCTAAGAGCTCAGAAATCACTTCTGGCAGGCTCAGGATATGGAATGTCGGAATTTGAAACACTGTCCTTCTGCATGCAAGGCAAGTGCCTTACCTCCATGCTATCTCTCCGGCCCCATGAGTAAGGTTTTTGTTGTTGTTTTTATGTAAGAAATAGAGACCCATTCATAGTTTATAAGTTCTATGCTTTGAAGCAGTGGTCTCAAATTTTTGTTTATTGTGTACCCAAAACAAAGTTGGACAACTTGTAATCTCAATTTTGTATATAGCTATGTGCATACTATATACATTATGTGACTTTTGTTTGGCCATACACATATACCATACACATAGTCATGTTGAATACATTGACACTTGCATAACACTGGTGGCCATACATGAATATGATTAAAGTAGTACAAATTAGAACTGACATCAACATAGTAAAAGAAAAATTAACTAAATAATTGTAGAAAGTTCTAAAATAATCTTCCTATGTATAAGACACTGGGATCAAACCCACTACACACACATACACACACACATACACACAAGCTTGTATTTTTCAGATAAACTTCCTTTCTACTTCTGCAAACAGGCTTTACTGGAAATCACTATCGATAATGTCATGTAACACAAGTGGATACCACAATGACTCCAAATGACAAGATGTGCATCATTAATTACTATTCATGAACATCCCACGCATCCCACATACAAAGGTGATGATGGGTTGAAGTTCACATTCTGGCTCTGAGAATAATATCTTAATCATCAGTCCCCTACTAGGAGTGGGCAGTTTGAGGTGTAGAGAAATATGCACCTTTCTCTGAGCTCATTTCATTTCAATGAAGATTTGAAAGGGACAAAGAATATGTAATTGGTTGCTTTTTTCTCCTTAGCATTGATAGGATATTCTCTATAAAACAGGCTTCTTTTTTTCTTCTGTTTCTTTTTTAAAATAATTTTTATTTTGACCAAAGTGGATTAAAAATTTTTAACAGTAATATTTTAGGTACATAGTGACATTGAATAGGGGCATTCCCACCACCAGTGTTGTCCTCTCTCCACTCCTGTTCCCAGCATGTGTTCCATATCCCCTTCCTTTGCCCCCCAGGGCTGCTATTATAAATGGTCCCCTCTGTGTCTAGCTTGTTGTAGATAGGGTATAAATTCTGTTGTCATTGGCTTTGAATTTGGTGTTTAATTCTGATCATATTTTATTTCTACTCAATGTTCATATGACTGTTTGGTATTGGTACCCTCTATTATTTCCCGCTTAATTTATGAGTCAGGACAAGATGGCTCAAGTTATCTGGTTCTGTCGGAAGGGGAAAAGGGGGGGGCAAAAATCAAACAAGCAATAAATGGGAAGAGTCCTTCTAGAAGCTATAAATATCAATTTAAGAGAAGAAAGGGGAAAAGGAAGAAAAACATAGCAACAATACAAAAAAATAAATCAAACAAAAAACACCCCACAAAGCACCACAGAAATAAAGACAACAACCAAACAATTACCAGGGTCCCAAAATAAAAACAAAACAAAGCAAAAAAATAGCAACAGCAAACAGAAAAAAAACAATACAACAATATCAAAAAATTAATTTGTGTTTCTCTTTTTGTTTGTTTGTTTGTTTTTGCATAAGTACAGTAAATATTGGGGAGATTAGAACGGGAATTCCCTTGGCCTAAGAGATACAGGTTTCTCCACCCTTGAAGTATACTGTCATAGGAATAACTCCAGGCTCCGTACATGTTCTTTTACTCTTCCCTAGGTCCTTTTGTGGTGTCTGGAAACTTTCTGCTCAGATATAGATGATAATTAGGCCTCTGTAACTAGAGATCTTGGTCATAGGATAGGAGTATAGGTCATAGGATGGAACCTAGGATGGAGTCTTTCTTTATGGTTCCATCACTGTTGATAAAACGGGTTTCTTTAGACATAAGCTTTCTCTTATACATTACTCTGTTCTCATGTGACTCTCGGGAATTAGAAGCAGAGAAGAGGTGAAGAAGAGCCTCTCATGTTCTTTATTACTCTGATGCATTGTGAAATACATGTAAATAATGAGGGAGCAGATTCAGCTGATAAGTCATGGGGTTCTTGCACAACAAAATCTGGGGTGCATAAGAGAATGAACATGTAGTTTTAGAAGTAATTAACATGGATATATTTGGTTTGTCTGTAAGCATTTGTGTATTTTAAGTGTGGAATATAATTCTCATGATATTTTAGCCAATGGTTGACATTTCAGAAAATGCTACCAATAGCTAGGAATGTAATTAGTCAATTAGTACAGAATCTTAAAAAAAATAATAATTTTTTTGGTCACATCTGGCAGCGCTCAGGGGTTACTCCTGACTCTACACTCAGAAATAGCTCCTGGTAGGCTCGGGGGACCATATGGGATGCTGGGATCCAAACCACCATCCTTCTGCATACAAGGCAAACACCTTACTTCTATGCTATCTCTCCGGCCTCCAAGAATACTTTTTATGTCTCTGGAGTTGTAATGCATATTTTAAAATCCTTTACTGTGATTAAATAAGGAGAGTAACCCCTGAGCACTGCCGAGTGTGACCCAAAAACAAACAAACAAAAAAATTACCTCAGGACTGGGCAGTGGCACTGGAGGTAAGGTACCTGCCTTGCCTGCACTTGCCTAGGACGAACCACGGTTCGATCCCCTGGTTTCCCATATGGTCCCCCAAGCCAGGAGCAACTTCTGAGCGCATAGCCAGGAGTAACCCCTGAGCGTCACCGGGTGTGGCCCAAAAACCAAAAAAAAAAAAAAAAAAAAAAAAAAGAAATTACCTCATCTCTCTGATAACTAAGCTAAGAGAAGAGACAGATTAAGATTCATGTTTTTTTTTAACTCGGGGTAAATGGTAATATATGATTATTGTAAGTTATGCTATCTAGATAAATGAATTCAACATGTTGCTTAGATGTTGTACTTTTTGAAACTACAACATGGATACAATATGGATAAAAATCTGTTAATAATAAGGGCAGGAGAGGCAAGTCTTCTGCCTTGCAAGTGCTAGCCTAGGACAGACCACGGTTTGATCCCCCAGTGTCCTATATGGCCTCCACAAGCCAGGGACGATTTTTGAGAACATATCCAGGAGTAATACCTGAGCGTCAAATGGGTGTGGCCAAAAAATTTTATTAATAATAGTAATCAAGTAATGAGACAACAAAGGAAGAAATTGTAGTTCTAAGATCAACAACATAGGGATATTTTTTTCCTGATTCTTAGGTCAGTTCTAAAATGAAACCTCTCATCTAATCAATCAGGGATATCTCCCCAAGTGGTATTCAAGGACCACTAGTCCGTACCAATGATACCCGATCAACTATGTCCAACATATCAGTGATAGGATGGATCGATTCTAGAATGTATATGGATCATTTCAAACATGAGGAATTTAATAAGAATTCTCTGCCAGGGCTCGGGAGATAGCATGAAGGTAAGGTGGTTGCCTTTCATGCAAAAGGTCATCGGTTCGAATCCCGGTGCCCCATATGGTCCCCCGCGCCTGCCAGGAGCAATTTCTGAGCATGGAGCCAGGAGTAACCCCTGAGCGCTGCTGGGTGTGACCCAAAAACAAACAAACAAAACAAAAACAAAAACAAAAAAAAACACAAAGAATTCTCTGCCTAACATTGGAGGATCTAAGGGAGGAAAAGGAAGAAGGGATGATTGATAGTGACTTGAAAGTTCCTAATTCTTCAAAGCAGGCAGCCTGTATATATTGCCACCTTGGAACTGGAGTTATTATTGTAATCTACAGATTCTTTTACTCTTAGACTTTAGCCTGTACAACCTCTGTCCTTTCTGCATTACAGCAACTGGTGTTGCACTGAGTAGAGCTTTTCTTCTTCTTCTTCTCATCTTTCCTAGAGCCAGCATCAAAGATAGTAGTAAGCCAGCAGCTAGCAGTCAGGGAAAAAGAATTTGCTTGTAGATAAGCCTGAGGTTTAGAGAATATGTTGTACAAGTTTAAGTATAAAGTGAACAACCAACACATACTTTGCACCACAATCAGGCCACTTGCTTTAGTACTGTTTCTGAATTTATTTAAGTTATGCATATATAAAAATTGGGATAAAACAGGGAGGCTTTGGGACACCCTAAATGGAGCTTGTTGAGTTATTTTCTGTTTTATTTTGTTAGGTGTTCTTTTATTTTTCTCCTTTTTTTTTGGTTGTTGTTGTTGTTGTTATTTTAGGAGACCACACCCAGCTGTACTCAGCTTGTACTCTTGGCTCTGCACTCAGGGATCACTCTTGGTTAAGTTTAGGGACTATAAAGGATGCTAGGGATCAAGAATCAAACAAGAGGTTGCTACATGCAAGATAAGTGCCTTACCCACTGCATTAACTCTCTGCTCCTGTTGAGTCCACTTACATATTGTCTGAGCAGGCTGCTGAGGGAGATACTAGGTGGTGAATCATCTCTTTGACTACAATCTATACACACTGGTAGGACGGAAAATGCTTTGTCATACCCTCTGGATAAGAAATCAGTGTTTGGAAAACAACTGTACTCATTTGTACTCAAAAAGTAGGTATCTCTACCATTTGGGTCCACAAAAAAAAAAGGTTATGGTTTCTAAAGATTGTGTCTAGCTTTGCTTGGGACTCTTTTCCTTGACTTAAAAAGGCCTATACTTTTCTGAAAAAAAAAATGTGGGAGCATACAATGAGAAATTCCAAACAGACATATATCTTTGAGTCAGACTTTCATTTGAAATGAGATGCTAAGAAATACATACTTTGGTTATTGTTGTTGGCAGCTCCCAAAGCAGCTCCCATCTTCTTTCCAGTGTTCATTCCCATGAATATGGGTTGCACATAATAATTTGTTCCTTTTTCTTTATTTTTTTTTTCTGCTCTGTGTGTGGGAGGGTGGTGGTGATGGTGATGGTGTCTCCCAAGCACTACTCAGGGAGTGTGAGTCCCTCTCATTAATTCTTGGCCCACAGGGTCAGTGGTTTAGTACAGGAGTCTGAGGACGAAGAGCTTCTTGAGTCCTGCAGTATTGGGAAATTCCTGGGCAATCTTAGCAGTGCAGGGTGGGGTGAGGGGTTCCAAGGCAACTATCCAGAGATGCTTGAGGACCCCTAGAGCTATACCCAGCATTGTTTAAGGAAGCATGCTAGTAAAACGACTTTCCCCATTTTTGTCTCCTGAGTCAAGAGCAAATACAGAGAGTACTGCATTACTCTTGTCTAAAATTAACAGTGACTCTCTGTTTCACTTATTTCCTTATTTTGAATTATTTCCTGATAATTATCCTTTATTATTTCCTAAAATCAAGAACCCTGATTTTGGAGGATATAGCAAAAAGTCTTGCTTGTGAGGCACCTAAAGAACAAGCACTCCTCATAGGTGGAATGGTTGTATATTGAATAGACGTCAGCTGAGCACGTAGAGCACATTTTCAGGAGAAAGGAAAAATCAGTCATTCGATGCACCACTCCCCAGCTATTGGGGGGAAAGCCACATCTGGTGAGGCTCAAGGGCTACTCCTGGCTCTGGTCACATGAATTATTCCTGAATTGTTATTCCATAACAATTATACTCCTTTCTGCTCCTCAAAATACCTTTTCTGCTTTTACCAAGACTTTTTTTTGTAGGGGAGTCACACCCAGTGGTGCTCAGGAATTGGTCTGTCTTAGGCTAGTTCAGGCAAGGCAGATGCCTTGCCACTTGTGCCACTGCTCCAACCCCTATGAGGCCAATTCTTAATATTGTTAAAGTCAAGGGCACCTATTTTAATCCTTGAAGATCCTTGGTTTTGATGGGGTTTATTTTTGTTTGTTTTTAAGTACCAGGGATTAAACCCTGAGCCTTACATGTACAAAATAATTAATTCTTCTACCATTGATCTTTGAAGGTCTTAACAAAAGGTGTTTTTGTTTGTTTGTTTGTTTTGTTGTTGTTTGTTTGTTTGGATCACACACTGTGATGCTCAGGAGTAAGTTACTCCTGGCTATGCACTCAGAAATTGCTCCTGGCTGGGGGACCATATGGGACACCAGGGGATCAAACCAAGGTCTGTTCTAGATTGGCCGTGTGCAAGTCAAACACCCTACCACTATGCTATCACTTTGGCCCTTAACAAAAGGTTTTATGGAGCACTCCTGACTTGTCTGTAAGTCTTCCTCCTGGCAGTGCCTTGGATGTGAATCTTACTCAAAACCAAAACACCTTTTTTTCATATTTTTGGTAGGACTAAAGAGAGTCATACACATTTCAAGACGTATATACACTTCTGAGGCATAGTCCCATCTAAAAAAATGCTTCTTCGGTATGTTTTTGGTCATATGTGGGATATAAGTAAACAGTAAGGAAGCAACAAGTGACCAAAGTCATTGAAAGTGGAGATTTTGCTTAGAACTATGCATACATTGGCAGGGGATTGGGTAGCTGGAAGAGACCCTTGGGACATCACTGGAGGGAAACAGGATTACTGGTGATGGGTCTGCTGTTGGAATACACACAGATACATATACTGCATGTTCATATACACTACATATATGTACATATGTTATATTTATTTTGGTTTGGGAATGACACCTGGAACTCAGATGCTACTCTTAGCTCAGTGCTCTAGACACTTTTATGTGCAGGATTGAAACCAGGTCTCCTGCATGCAAAGTGTTCACTGCTTTGATCTAACTTCATGAGCCGAATTTGATTAATTTTTTTTTTGTCTACGGCCATACCACCCTGAACGCGCCCGATTCCGTCAATTTTTAAATTTATCTAGTGAATCTGAGAATTTTTAAAGTTATGAGCTTATCAATTTTCTCCATTTATCTTTCTTTCCACTTCCTATTATAAGTAAACTGTGTCTTTGAGAACTTCAGTTAGTAACATGTTCTTTAGCAAAATTATTAAATTCATGAAGCATATTTTCTGCTTTCCATGTACCTGAAGATTTCTGCAATTACATAAGTAAGATCTCCTTTTCTTCAGAATTCCTTGGTTTCTTTTCTTTTTTTTTCCTTGCTTTCTTTTAAAGCTTTATCCACCAAGATGCCCTTCAACAGATGAATGGCTAAAGAAACTGTAGTACATATGCACAAAGGAATATTACACAGCTGTCAGGAGAGGTGAAGTCATGAAATTTCCCTATACATGGATGGACATGGAAACTATTTTTTTTAATTTTTTTTATTTTAACACCTTGATTACATACATAATTGTGTTTGGGTTTCAGTCATGTATAGAACACCACCCATCACCAGTGCAACGTTCCCATCACCATTGTCCCAAACCTCCCTCCTCCCCAACTACCCCCCGCCTGTACTCTGGACAGGCTCTCCATTTCCCTCATAGGTTCTCATTTTTAGGACAGTTCAAAATGCAGTTATTTCTCTAACTAAGCTCACCACTTTTTGTGGTGAGCTTCCTGGGGTGAGCTGGAACTTCCAGCTCTTTTCTCTTTTGTGTCTGAAAATTATTATTATTGCAAGAATGTCTTTCATTCTCTTTAAAACCCATAGATGAGTGATACCATTCTGTGTTTTTCTCTCTCTCTCTCTGACTTACTTCACTGAGCATGATAGATTCCATGTACATCCATGTGTAGGAAAATTTCATGACTTCATCTCTCCTGACAGCTGCATAGTATTCCATTGTGTATATGTACCACAGTTTCCTTACCCATTCGTCTGTTGAAGGGCATCTTGATTGTTTCCAGAGTCTTGCTATGGTAAATTGTGCTGCAATGAATATAGGTGTAAGGAAGGGGTTTTTGTATTGTATTTTTGTGTTCCTTGGGTATATTCCTAGGAGTGGTATAGCTGGATCATATGGGAGCTCGATTTCTAATTTCTGGAGGAATCTCCATATCGCTTTCCATAAAGGTTGAAC
>PVKC010022528.1:0-17654 GCA_004027635.1 Crocidura indochinensis
GTGTGTGTGTGTGTGTGTATCATTCTTAACATTGACTCCTGTCTTGTCCAATAGGTAGTGTTAGGAATGATGAAAGCAATGACTGGGTCATCTTTGCACACATCTTTGTCATGCATGATACCAATCCTGAGGTACTAAGTCTGTTTGATATCAAAGCCCTGCCTGCAGGAGATAAAAAACAAATTGGGGAGAGGTATTAGAATATAAAATGACAAGTGAAAAAGGGGAACTTGTAGTAGAGAATTGAGGTCAACTTTCATTCAATGATGGACTTTGAAAGCCTTATAGGGGTGGAAGAGAAAACATGACCCAGTTAGTGTTTCTCTTTTTGGAAAATAAAATAGAGTGATTTATTTTAAGCAATGAAGATTTGAATTGGTTAGGTTGAAAAATAATACATCACTTATGGATCTACTGTAGTTAGAGATTAGGGTATCATGGTTAATGTCTCTCTAACTTCTTTGTCTCTAAAATGCAGTTATTTCCCTGAAAAAGTGTGTGGAAATAATTGACATTTGGAGAAAGTCATGAAAAAGTGAAATTTTTTTTGGTTTTTCAGGCCACACCTGTTTGATACTCAGGGGTTACTCCAGGCTAAGTGCTCAGAAATCACCCCTGGCTTGAGGGGACCATATAGGATGCGGGGAGATAGAACCGTGGTTGCGATCGTTCCTTGGATAGCACATGCAAGGCAGATACCTTACCTCTAGCGCCACCTTGCTGGCCCCAAAAGTGAATTTTTTAATGTAACAACAGAAGTGAGGAACAGAACATGGAAACAACCAATACAAATTTTTATTATATAAAACTGAAGAGTCATGTGTACTGTCATTAATAAAAATTGAGGAGACCCCAAAAGTCCTCTGACAGGACTCTGGATAGGAAAGGGGAAGTTCTTGTGACCAAAATATCTTAAGCAAAAGGCACACCAAATAAGTCTCTTCTTGTGTTTATTTTTATTAGTGGAGATGTATAAGACAGTGGGATAGGGTGGGGTCAAGTCAGTTTGCATCTGTTTTTGACTTTTTTACTGAAGATTCTTTCTCATGGAGTCAAAAAAGCTGGGAACAACCACAATCTTCTTGATGTACAGAATAAGAATTTAGAGGATCAGGCATGTCCTAATGCTAAATATCATTCTTTATATTGTTTTCAGTTGGCCAATCTGCATTGTTATGCCTGGAAGAATTCTGTAGATTCAGTGTACTAGCTCTTATAGAGGCATTATAGAATATCATGGAGAAAAGACAAAGTCTTTATTCTATTAAGAAGATACTCGGGGCAGGTGGGGGGGAGGTGACGCTAGAGGTAAGGTATCTGCCTTGCAAGCACTAGCCAAGGAAGAACCGCGGTTCCATCCACTAGCGTCCCATATGGTCCCCCAAAGCCAGGGGCGATTTCTGAGCGCTTGGCCAGGAGTAATCCCTGAGCATCAAACGGGTGTGGCCCAAGAAAAAATAAAGATACTAATTTCTCACACGCTGCAAAGAATTGCAAATGCCAGAGCAAAAAATAAGTCTATAGAAAATAAATCTTCCTGCAGAAAAAGGTAAAAGCTCCTTTTGCTCTTCTCTCCTTCTCTTCCTCCTCTTATCTCTTCATTTTCCTTACTCCCCTCTCCCCTCCCATCCTCTCCTTTCTTCTCCCCTTCTTTAAACTATCCTCTCCACCTATCCTCTCTGTTCCTCTTCCTTCCTTTCCCACTCTCTCTTCTAACCTCCCTCTCTGCCTCTCCCTTCTCTGTTCTACTCCTCTGCTTTCATCTCTCTTCTCCCCTCTTCTTTACTTTCACCTCCTCTCCTCTCCTTTTTCCTTCCCTTTTCCTTCCTCTTCCCTGATTTCTCTTCCATTCTCCTCCACTTCTCTCTTCCCCCCACCTTTTTTCTCGCCCCTTCTTTTGTCCTCTCCCTTCCCTTTCACTTCCCTTCTGTCATCTACTCCCCCAAGCCTCTCCTTATTTTCCTCTCCCTCCTCATTTCCATATTCCCTGCATCTCTTCTTGTCCTCCATGAACATTCTTTCTGAGAATTTGTCTCAGGAAGGAAATAAAAAATGGAGTTGACAAATTCGAACTTAGAACTAAGTATAACACTTCTTTTGTGAGACTATGAGCCCATAACCTTGTGGGAAGCTGATTCTTTAGGAGCTTGAAAGCTGCATATACATATTGTCATTCTGTGTATACTGTTAGAACCACGTTTCCCTTAGACCAAACTATTGTGTAGGCCTGCCTCATTTCTGGAATATCTGCTTCAAATTAGACCAGTCATGTTTTATAAATGATAGAACAATTCCTGGATACAAAAGTAGGTCTATCGTCTTGGTAACAAAAAAGGGATGCCTACGATTATTAAACTCTTAATGTATGTGGTCAAAGACCAATTGATAGAGCAACAAGCATTTAACTGATGTCTTTAACTGTGAGCTTCATACTTGAAGGAGAAACCTTGGACTCTGCAAGAGTAATCATGCTGCTTAATACCCTCAGGGATGGAGGGATGGGGACACTGAGCTCAGTGCCCCCTTTGATAAATGACTATAATTCCTGAGAATGAATGTTTCAGTCAAGGCCGAGGAGATGCCAGATTGTGTGAGGCTGTTATCACTCCAAGTCACTCCTAGGATCTCTGTGATTAGAGCATGGTGAATCCAGATAGTGCTGAATGTTGAAATAGACAGTCTAAAATCTCAGAAATTTTGTGATAACAAGACAGGTAAAATCACAATACAAGTGCTAGAACACTCAAGATAGGTTCAAAGTATTTGACACAGGCATGCAGACAAAGTCACTGGGGTTATATTTACATTTGACAAATATTCTGTAAGTTCTAACATAATACTGCTGATAAATAAACCTATGTGGCCTCATTTGCTATTAGTATTATTCTCTATAATACTGAAAGTTACTGTTTTATTACATTGTAAGAAACTAGTATTGGATTCCATGTTGATATTAGGAATATGTTACCTCTGGCTAATTTTACCAACATTAATTTCAGTATCAATATATTATAACCCAAGACCTTGGAGATACATGTCACTTTTTATTTATCCAAATATCCATCATTTACCTAGATGTCTATTTGTCAGGTAAGTAAACTATTATACTTATATCTTCTTAGATACACTTTGTTGGTTGGTATTATAATATTTTGAAAAATGAATAATATGAACACAATTATGTGAATCAAACAATATTTTAGTTGGCATTAATATCTATGAATTTCAGTCATTTGTTTTTATTGCATGGTTTTCACAATAATTAAATAATAAAATAAAAATTTTGAACTCAATTTCCTCCCCTAAAATATAAAACTAGACACTATTTGTGTGTGTGATATTTGTGTTTGTGAGAGTGGTGTTTGTAACCCTACCTGGTATTATGGTCAGTGCTTGTTCCTGGATTCAATATACTCAGGGACTACTCATGGCAGTGCTCAGGGGACCGGTTGATGTAGAGTAGAGGTGGTTGATACCAGGGTGCCCATTTGCATTTTACCAGCTGTTCTTATTATCTCTGAGTTCCGAAGCTGGACAATGTAAATTATGTTTTATAATAATTAATTTACAAATATTCTATATCAATTTTCACTCTTAGAAATCATTGGAATTATTGCATTTAAAATGCATTCTCTACTGCATTATTAAATCTACCTAATTAGAAATTATATTTTACTGGGACACTAACTTTGATAAAATAAATGTTAATGCAATGGGGGATCAGGGCTCCATGAATATGTGTGTGGACTGATTATTATTTTAAGGATGTATGTGTTCCCTATGAAAAGATAATGTTTCTAAGATGAGAGATAGAAGATAATGGGAATAACACATGCAGGAATAGCTATAGTGCATGCCAAAAAATGGTATCACTTGTGTCACACAGTGCCACAAAAGAGGACTCCACTGTCTTAGAGAAGGCACAAGTTCAAGAACCTGGACTAGAGAATTCAGTGATATTTTAGAAAGAAGATCAAGGGAGATTAGCATCAAGACAATCCAGCTTACATACTCATACTGTACAGATGTTCAATTGGTAGTTGGCTCGGGATTGTTTTTGAACAAAGGAAATCCTGGGTAGGAAGTTGAGTTAAATCAGTAGAAAATTGATGGTAAAAAAAAGCAGAATTGATTGGTTTATTCTGTTTTGTAAGATGTTAAATGTACAGAAAACTCAAAAACTAAAAAAAAAAAGATTTATAGCATGCAATAGGATGATTTATTATATCAGAATATAAATGCCAGCATTGTAGACATTGAAAATGCTGACATTGTTATTGAAAGTTAAACAATGTGGAAGTTATGTTGTTTGTCATAGTTTTAGGAATATGCTGGCTCATTCAAAGTTTAAACATTGTAGTATTTTTATTTCTATTATTTAATAATTTTTTTTCGGGCCACACCCATTTGATGCTCAGGGGTTACTCCTGGCTAAGCACTCAGAAATTGCCCCTGACTTGGGGGACCATATGGGACTCCAGGGATCAAACCGCTGTCCTTCCTTGGCTAGTGCTTGCAAGGCAGACATCTTACCTCTAGCGCCACCTCGCTGGCCCCTATTATTTAATAATTTTAAGGAATATTCTAGACCAATCAAAATATAGAGAAAATATTTGAGATTTAATTCTCTCTACTGATATTACATGTGTGTAGACATATAGATTTTAGTAAATTCGAGAAATAATTACATTCTTTACAGAAGCAGTATAGCTGTAATATAAACATAATGAGAACATGTGCCATTATAAAAATGTGACATTACTGTAAAATTTTTCTTTTGATGATAAGTTCTATCTAATATTTGCAAACTCCTGAAATGTTCTTTAAAAGGAGATAAGGAAAACCCATGCATTCTCCACTCTGACTGGACACTTTATCCACTCCAAGTTGCCTTTGAAATCATCATTTCATTTTCTTTCCTCCTATCTTTCAACATGCACTATATCTTTGCTCAGGAGATGTGCAATTGACTATCTTGTCTTCTGTAAAGATATATTAGGACAGTTTTAGGGAATCACAGTGAGGCAGTAATCTTTCTTTGATTTTGTGCTAATTTCAGTATGTGACTTTATGTTTCATTTTTTGATATCTAATAGTTATTACACCAGGTAAAGAGGAATGCTCCATTTTGGATAACTTTCATGAGGAATCAAGCCCTAATTCTCCTCTTTCATGCATTCCTATGCATTTCATGCATTATCTGATCCATGCATTCCTAATGTTAGCATATATTTCCAAACACACAGATCCCAGAACTGTTCTGTAACTTTTGCTCTTTGCAAAAAGTCGGTGTTGGAGGAATTAGTAGTACAGGTAAGTCTCTTGCCTTACAAATGCTTGACCTGGGTTTGGTTTCACATACCACATATAATTAGTTCCCTGAGTCTTGCCAGTAGTGATCCCTGAGAGCAGAGCCAAGAGTAAGCCTGAGCACTAGCATACTCTTAAAAGCAAAGAATAAACCTAAATTTTTACTTTTAATAAAAAAATTAAATGTCTCAGATGTTTGACTAACAAAGTTCCTTTTCTGATCTTTGGTTAAGGTTTGGTTTCAATAGTTTACATATGAATGCATTATTCTGAATGTTTAGTTGGAGGATTGGATAGAGAACTACAGAGCTCCTTAAATTTACATGCAGAAATAATATTATATTATGTTACATTAAATCATGTATTCCGTTGAATACATATAACTTCTGCATTTTATGGGGTATTTATGTTGCTAAATTTTATATAAGTCATAAACCATCTCCATTGCCTTGGTGTCCTCTGTCCCTTCCAATGAGGTTTCCATTATGTCATTAAACCATCTGTTAGATCCCGACAAGCAGCTTCTATTTTGGCAGCTGTAACTGTAATTGTAAAAAACCACAAATATAATCTGATGAGCTGAGAAGTTTCTCTCTCAGAGAATGGTTTTAACTCTGCTCAGATCAATACTCTTGCAGTCTAATTCAATAGTAAAAGAATAAGCATGGTATTGTAGAAAAAGCCTATAACCTTTGGTTTGTAGAAAGCAGATTATATAAAAATGTAAGGATTGAGAATGAATTTGAATAGTCTAGAATTTTTAGTCTAGAATAAATATATGCTTCATTAAAATATTTTTTCTTTTTTTAAACTATATATTTGGGCTTGGGGGCCATACTTGGTGATGCTAATTAAAATATTTCTGTGATAAATAACAACAATGCAGTTTTTAAATAATCACATCTATATGTCAGTGTATTTTTTGCATTATAACATCACATTGAAACAGAGCTAATTAATATTATTGATACAGATTATTTTAAAAGCATGCAGGAAGTTCTCCAATTTTTTACAAGACACTCATTATTTTTGATTTTTTAGTAAAAATTCAACTTGGGAACTATCACCAAACTACTTTGGGGACTTTGAAGAGGTATAAAGGTTTGCCCTCATTCTGTCCTATGTTAGAATGAGAGCTATGAAAAAGAATTAAAGAAGAGCTCCTAATTCAAGTCCAATAGCACCAAGTGCAATGCAAAAACTCTCATATATTCCTGTCTGGAAATGGCATACATTCTAAAAGATACATTTTGAGTACTAAATATACACTTGAACATTTTAAAGTCATACCTTGGCTTGTTTTTGTTAGGTGAATTAAAAATTGTATTTAATTAAATTTTAGGTAACCTAGTTACCACATATATAGTATTGTATTGCAGTATAGTTTTAATATTACTCAATATGACCAAAGTACTCAACAAGACTCTTTATCACTTCCGTATGCCATCTTTCATCATATTCCATTTTCTTCCTTCAACTGTATGCTGCTTGTGAATCAGTTTATAATTGAGGGCAGGAGATTTTTTATGTTTTAATCCTGACTTTTTTTTATTACCAGAACCACATAATACATTCTCATAATCCATTTTATTACCTCTGAGGACATCAGAAATGAAATAGTTCAATATTATCAAATTTATAGTGGCACATTTGATATTTTAATCCTCAGTATCTTATTCCAGTATCTTATTTTTGTATCCATGTTTACACATTTATATATATATATATGTGCATTACCTTAAAAGTATCTATAATACATGCACATATATGATGGTGGGTGATTTGCTACTATTTCAGGAAATTGATATATTTTTGATAATTTTATATCAATGTATTTCAATTACTAGAAAGCCACTTTCCATTAAAAGTCAGTTATATATTTTTATGAAGGTATTTTTTCTGTGTGATGAATTTTAATACATGGAAAATACACTTCTAGATTTTTCCCAGGTCTGATACTTGCCCAGGCCATGAATCTGAGTTGAAGGTAGGTTAGACAGAAGACTCCATGGGTGTACTGGGGTTGAGTCAGGGACATGAGTTGAAACCTCATCAGTGTAATTGGTCCCCTGAAATTATTCAGTGGTGTCTTTTTTTTTTGACAGAGAAAATCAAGGGAAGACTAACACATAATATATATGTATCACCTCCTGTCATTAAACCTTTTATACTTCCTTTATCAACTTGAACTATAGATTGACTAGTCTAACACAAATGCTTCCTTAATTTTCTCATATCTATAATACTCATGTCTTGATAGATAATAGAGATTTAGATACATAACAACATATGTATTCTTCTCTGAATCGTACCCTACAAATACATATATGCTTTCAACCATTGTTCTCTAATCACAGAAAAAGTAACGTCCACTGCTGTGAGACATCAAAATGATGCTCTTGACTTCATTGACTTTCAGGAAAGAATCCATAATGAAAAACCATCAGAATGTAGAATTGTCCACAATAAATTAAGAATCCAGTAATAGGTATCCAAACATGTCTAAGATTTCTGCCATCACAACCACATGAATTGTAAACACCTCTCTCAGTAGACAGAACTAAATTTTTTGTGCCTACTGAACAGGTCATTTGTAAATGTAGGAGATAGAATACTAGTCTAAACCATTTATTCTCCTTTCAAAGTTATCTAGATCATTTTGAGTGAGCTCATCTAATGAATTGTTTTGACACTATTAGATAGCCTGAATTTCAAATAGCAAGATTATAGATTTCTTTTATTATTGTTACACCAATTAGATATGGCATAGGAATGAGATTATAAATATGAACAAATTAAGTTGTTGAAATACTTAACATATTCCTCTGCTTACTTAACCTCTGGGCTACGTGTCTGCATTTCTATATTGCCAACACCAGATGGTGCACCATCATATTAACTCTGCTATAAAAATGCCATGCAGTTCTCCAAATCCTGGAAGGATCACTTTAAAGAATTAACCAACTTCCAACACAGAGCTTGCTGAACATACTGTATTATGAAATAGTTCACAACTCTCTACAGCTGTTTCGCTATGCTTTAAACTCCTATATCTTTTAAAAACAAATATGCAATGTGAAAACTGTTAAACTTTCATAACTAAAAAAACATTTTCTTTTAAATAAATATCACATGTGTAAAATAAACAAAACTACTTGAATGTTGTTTTTTTTTTCATTTTTGTCTCATCCAGTTGTATTAAAGGCTCTGTACTGAGACATCACTCCTGTAAGGGCTCAGCAGAGTGACCATATTAAATTCCAGGGATTTAACCGGGGTTAGCCAGATGCAAGACAATTACCAGTTTACCTGTTGTACTTTTTTTAACTGAATATTTTATTTCCACTGAATTATTACACAATATGCAGTTTTGTTAGCCTAAAAATTTAATAATAAACAAAGGTAAGAAAGTCAGGTTTGTTGTAAAGATTTTTATCCTTTCACAACTTATTATAACTTGATACCAAAGCATTTTTCTATTTTATTATAATTATCAAGAGAGATATATCTTAATTATATGTATTCTATTTACTTATATACTTATACACATTTTTAAACACTCAGTCATCTATTATTTGACCCATAAAACATTCAAATCTATTTCAGTTTAGAGGGAAAAAAAACACATATCAATTTAAAATGACATAATATAATGATGTGTGTAAAGGAATATTCATTGAAATGCAATTAACAATCATCTTATGACTATAAGTTTTAAATGTATGTAAATATGTACAGCAATATACACTTTAATTTATAAAAGTAAATAAAAGCCTGGTAAAAGCACTCACCATTATGGGGAAATATAAGGATACTTATTTAAACTTAAAAAAAAAAGTTATTCATTTATTGATTGGTTCGTTAGTTTCTGGGCCTCACCCAGTAGCTCTCAGGGGTTACTCCTGGCTCTGTGCTCAGAAATAGCCATAGCAGGCTGGAGGACCATATGGGATGATGCAAAGAGTGGAACCAGTCCCTCTGAATCAGCCGCATACAAGGCAAAAGCGCTACAGTTATTCTATCTCTCCGGCCCTTATTTAAGTTTCTAATTATATTCTGGTTCTAGTTAATTATGTAGCATCTAGAGGTTAAAACACAGAAAACTGCATAGTTATAGTTTAAAAATTAGATATACACAAACTGCAGGAGTAAAATGTATAGGTAAATTGTTTTAAAAATGTACATTTATTGTCTATCTGCAGAGTAATTTGCAAAAAAACTTTCACTAGTAAAATAGAGTTCTCATGAAATGAGCATAATACATACCACCTAAATTTTATGGTTTGGTGAATCAAAGTAAGAAAATTTCTCAAGAGAGCAACTAAATATTTGTTGGTAAAGCTAAACAGAAACAATTTTATTCATGTTCAGATTTCAAGGACATGAAAGTAACATATTTCAATAGAAATATAAAGAAACGGATGAAAGCAGAAATTATCATGAATCATTGTGTCTCAGAGGTAAAAATTATTAACCTATGATTGTGTTAGTGAAACTATTAAAATTGATCACCAATTTAAATTATACTTAAAAGCATCAATTTATTGATAATATAGATGCATTATTTATCAAATTATGTTGCAATAAATATGCCTTGTTTTTCCTTTAGCTTAATCAAATCAATGTTTGTATTCATTATTTATTTACTTTTTTGTAAGCCTGAAAAAGGAAATGTTACAGTTCTAGTGGGAAATGACATGAAGACAGAGGAGAATGGTTTTTGAGTATGAAAACCATAGTCCTAATGAATCTACTAATTTGTAGCCCAATATTCTATGGTGTTAATTTATTTTTTTAAAGTCTGTATAAGTTGGCATGACTGTGTATTAGGGTTCAGTCAAGAATAGTACATTAGATTAGATGGTGTGAACACTACTTTCCATTTCAATTACATGCCTTTTTATATAAATCCATGCATTTATTTAAATTCTAGTGGCCATTACTAGAATGAAAAAAGAATGAAGAATGAATTACTGTAGAATGAAAAAGCACTTCTCTAAACTTATGAAACATAAATTTAAAATCCACTTTGGTTTTCCAGTAACTGATTCTGACTACAATGTTCCTCATCAGGAAAAGTGAGAAAAAAAGAAAGTTGATACATATTTCCATGTACAATTAAGAATTGCACATTTATTCATTTACACAAATCATATTCATCTGTTGAAAAAAATCATTGCACCTTTCATATGTACCAGTGATTCAAAAACTGTTTTGATCTCATGTTGCAGAGTACAGATAACCAAGTGGACAAACATAAACATAAATACATGACATGAACACATTAATACCAGTGAAGGCTACTAACGAAAGACTTTTATGGTAAATAAACTAAGCATTAAATAAAATTATAATGTTTTCTAAATGGAGGAGACACATGAATAGATGAGACAAAGACCCAGAGTTTAGAAATTACAGTCTGTGAATTTAGCAGGAGAACAGGATATATAATCAAAATAAGAGATGAAGTTGGAAGGTGGTTAGACTTATGTTTTGTAGAGCAGGCTAAAATTTTAAGTTCAATGAATGTGTCATTAAATAATAAAATAATCAATAAGAAATACAGTATGATAAACTCAAAAGGGTAATGTCAATGAATATTATTAACTGGGAATGAGAAAATAGAAAACTAACATATTACATAAAAATACAATCTATTTAATTTTGTCTCTTTGCATCTGCAATGCCTACATATTTTCATTTAGAAGAGAAAATCAGTGGCCAGCGAGATGGCGCTAGAGGTAAGGTGTCTGCCTTGCAAGCGGTAGCCAAGAAAGAACTGCGGTTCGATCCCCCTGAGTTCCATATGGCGCTCAACCAGGAGTAACCCCTGAGCATCAAACGGGTGTGGCCCAAAAAACCCAAAAAAACAAACATAGAAGAGAAAATCAAGTTTTTTGAAGAAAACATATACTGAATATGTTATTTGTAGGCTTTCTGATGTAGGTGGAGGTAAACTGATGAAAGTAGATAAGAACAACTTGATTGAGAGTTAAAGAGATAAAATAAAGACCTGACTGTGGAATTCTGGAAAGAATTAATAAGGAGGCATAAAGGAAACAGAATTACAAAAGAAAAAATATATAGGTAACAAAGAATGATGAAAGTTCCATGATTTGCAAGGAAATATAATTGCTTCTAGAGGGGACCACTTATACTAGCAACCCGGGGGTAAAAAAGGAAGATAGGGGATACATGCTGGCAGCAGGGGTGGAGGGAGGACAACATTGGTGGTGAGAATGTCCCTGATTCAATGTCACTATGCACCTAGTAAATTACTGTGAAAGATTTCTAATCCACTTTGTTCAAAATAAAAATTAAATAAAAATATATCATAGAACAAAAAAGCAAAGAAAACTGGAAATTTAAGTGTCAAATAAAATGCTTTTCCAAGAAGATATATACACCAATGCTCACTAGTTTGAAATATAAAATTATTTAAAGTGAATTGTTGCTATTCCAATATGAAGAAAGAAATAAAAATCAAATATTAGTGGATTAAAAATAGATGAATAGGGCATATGCAAGCTTTAATAATTGGAATGCAGACTACTGATTTTTAAGGTGTACCTGAATGGTAGCCAGATGGATTCATGTGATTAAACAATGATTATAAAAACATTTACAAATAACGTCTGGAGAAACATTTGTTAATAGAATTAAGTGTCTAATTAGCAACAACAGCACCTCCTCGGCTTGCAAGATGATGAAAATATTAATACTTGTGAGAAAGACAGCTAAGTTATAATATCCTGCAAATTCAATTCCTATTGGTGTATAAGAGTACTTAATAAAACAAAAAACAAGGTATCATTTGAATAAGATATCAGGTTTGGTTAAGTGTATTAGAAGGCATATATTGGTGTGAGGGCAGTAGTATAGTGGTAAGGCATTTTGTCTTGTATGCAGCTGACCTAGGACAGACCATGATTCGATCCCCGGTGTCCCATATGGTTCCCCAAATCAGGAGCAATTTCTGAGTACATAGCCAGAAGTAACCCCTGAGCGTCAATGGGTGTGGCCCAAACCCTCCCCCCAAAAAATTTAGCCCTAAGTTGTCATTTATTGTGCATGAAAGAACCCAAATTATATTGAATCACATAATGTATACTCTATACCTTTAAGAGTTTCATACTGCTTTACTTTATCAATATGTTATCAATAAAATGGCTTTTTGTTTCTAGAATCTGTTAACAGTGGCATCATGAAAAATAAATTGATTTGTTTGCTAGAATTTCTTTGCAGAATATAGTCATTTATTTTGTTCATAGGGAGTTGCTCTTAGAAAATTTTATTTTTCCAGAAGCACCAACTTAAAACCCACACGAAAAGAAAAATAGCAGGGTCCGAAGTGGTGGCATAAGTAGTAAGGATTCTGACTTCCGTGCGCTAGTCTAGGACAGACCCTGGTTCCACCCCCCAGTGTCCCATATGGTCTCCCAAGACAGAAGCGATTTCTGAGTACATAGCCAGGAGTAATCCCTGAGCGTCACTGGGTGTGGTCCAACAAAACAAAACAGAACAAAAATAGCAGAGAAAAATTTTACATTTTGGAAAACACCATTATTTTCAAAATGCTAAACATTTGTGATACTTATTCTTATAATTAATTATGCTAGCTAATACAAATAGGGAAAACTAGTAAAATGCTTTCATTGTTGCTACTTAAGATCTTTAGTTTTTACTAAATAGCAGATATAATTTTTCAGTTATGCATTAATACATTTCTGCTTACCCAATGTGTGAATACTATGAATGAATAAGCTGAGCTTCTAAAACATTAAGTCAGTCAATTTACCAAAGATAATTGGAGATTTACATTTTTATGCTATTCTGTCTCCAATGTTGGACATATACATTTGGGAGGAGTCAACATTTAGTTAACACAAGGACTTTTCCTCAGTTGTGACAGAATTTCTAATGTATAACACATTCTAAACTACTTAAGGTATGTAAACCCTATCTTTTATTTGAGACAGCAGAAGGATCATACCAGTGTTGCTTTATGTATATTACTGGCCCTATGCTTAGGGAGTAGAAATGATTCTTGGAGGACCATATGTGGTCCCAGGTATCAAACCTGAGTCTGAATGCAAGGTAAGATCCTGCCCACTAAAATACTTCTCTGATCTCTATTCTATATATTTTGTTTGCTTTTGTTTGGGGGCTCCACTTAACTATGCCAACTCCTGGCTCTGTACACAGGTCACGCCTGTAATGTTCAGGGGACTGTATATTTTGCCCAGAATCCAACTTTGGTCAGCCTCCTGCAAGGCAATTAATTGCCTGACCCCAATCTTTCCTCTTCTAACTGAAGTAATATGGACATAATCATTATGAACATGACTCATAAAAGGATAAAAATCACACACACACAAAATTGAAGAGCTTCCAGAAATGAGTTGACTTTATGATTTTAAAACATAAATCTTTCATTGAAAATCATTTACAACAGTTTAGTTTTCCAAGTGTGACATTCATATCAAATAACTCCTTGTGAATGTACAGTTGATTTTAATTGTCTCCTTTCATTATTCCGAGTTTCATATTTTAGCATCCTGTGTTCTCCATGTGTGTTAGGACGACAGGTTTGCAATTGAAGTTGATTGTTTTTCCCAACACCATCTGGCCTCCCTATTTATAATATGTCAAGAGAATGCCTAAGGTGTGAGAAAAATCTCAATTTTACATTTATTTAGGTCATTGTGGTTGAGGGTTCTCTGGCCAAAGTCCAAACTATACCCCTACATATCTATTTTTGGTTTTAATTTTCTTAAGCTTTCCTGATTCACAGCTTTCCTTCAGTTATTTTGGACATTATGATGATAGCATTTCTCCCTTTTAATGTAACAATAAGTACTATATACTTATATACACATATATCCTCTACATATTAATCACTATAAGCTTTAGTAATGGCATTCTGACAAATAAATGTCCTTAGAATGACCTTGTTGGTTTTAAACTTTTTATCTAGTAGAAGGATGGTAGAGTGTGCATACATTTTTGTATTTGTATATATACCCAAATATTTAAGTATATATCACAGCCTTTTGTTTGGCTTAGAAAAGCATTCATGCCTACTATTGACATTTTGAAAAATTAGAATATTAATAGATCATAATTTATGTACAAACTTGAGTTGAAAGTTAATCATTCCAGGTTTATTATGTAGCTGACCAAATATTTAAATAAACTAAGAAAGAAAGCATTTCATCTTGCATTCAGACTGTTGATAAAAACCTTTTATCAGAAGGTATACCCGAATAAATGTTTCAAAAGCAAAAGTCGATAAGAAAAAAATTTAAAAGCTACTGTATATCAAATTACTTAAATACACTCCTAAATATAATGATTTTGGAGAAGTGGCAAATCTTGTGAAAACAAAATATTTTAAAAATAATGTTATGTATGGGTATATGTCTAGCCCCCTGAATAGCAGCATTTTGAGAATAGACAGCAATATATACAGGTGTTATTTTTAGTTTAAAAAATAGAAATAACATGAAAAGCTTATTGATTCACATTGATAAAAGTATTCCCCCCAATTGTTAAAATGAAAATAAAATCTTTTCATAATTCACTTAAAATAACATTAATATGTAATAACTTTTATTCATTCTTTGTTTCTAGGTTATTTTAGGATGAAGTTAAATTGACTGCATGATCATTTATGAAAACATTTGCTTATTTTGTTTTCAAATGTTTGTCTCCAAGACTACACAGTCACAATTCCTCATTTTAGTGGATGAAGTGCTTCCAACTTGGAGGTACTCAGGGCTTATTTCTGGCTTTGTCTAAGAAATCACACCTAGTGGGTTTAGGGGGGCCAAATGTTGTTCCAAGGTTCAAATCAGGGTTGGCTATGTGCAAGGAAAATTCCTTACATGCTGTAGGAATGATTACATCAAGCCTTTAAGAATGATTCTTAAAGATTAGCAGGTAACTATATAAGTACTATTTTTGATATACTATAATTACATGGTTTAATAATATAACAGTTAATTTCCATTTCCAGATACCACAGAAAAACATAGATTAGAACATATTGACTCTTTAAAAATCTAATTTCATAATTCACATGATTGTAAAATATTTATTTGTGAACTTTTATTTGTTCAATTTCCTAATTAGATATTATATTTTTAGTCTGAAATGAATTTAATTGTCCTGTCTGGCATGTCAATTTATATACAGGTAGCTCTTAGTTAACTAATGAAAAATATATTGACACACTTAATAAAGTAAGAAACAATAAGAATATAAATATTATTTTCTCCATAAATACCAGTCATTAGCTCGAATGAAATTTTATTGTACAAACTCTAGGGGGTCGGGTGGTGGCGCTGGAGATAAGGTGCCTGCGCTAACCTAGGACGGACCACGGTTCGATCCCCCGGTTCCCCATATGATCCCCCGTGCCTGCCAGGAGCGACTTCTGAGCGAATAGCCAGGAGTAACCCCTGAGCATCACCGGGTGTGGCCCAAAAACCAAAAAAAAAAAAAAAAGAGGCCCGGGAGATAGCATGGAGGTAAGGCATTTACCTTTCATGCAAAAGGTCATCGGTTCGAATCCCAGTGCCCCATATGGTCCCCCGTGCCGCCAGGAGCAATTTCTGAGCATGGAGCCAGGAGTAACCCCTGAGCACTGCCGGGTGTGACCCAAAAACCAAAAAAAAAAAAAAATGGGTGTGGTCCAAAAAAACAAATTTTATTGTACAAACTCTTAAACACAGAAAACTAAAAATAATTTCTGTCTTTTATTCTCTTTACAATTGGTCCAAGTTTAATGTTATTGTGTAATAGCTAAGAAGTGAGAAAATCTCATATTTGAAACAAGAAATGAATTGTCTAATATTTGAAGTGTCTGTGATTTGCAAGTAGCAGTCTTTTACGTGGTTTTATTTATTTATTTGCTGCACAAGGTTCCGGAGAATTGATAGATTGGACATTCCTTGTTGTGTTGTCATTATGATTTTCCTTGATGAGTTGCCTTTGGTTATGGCATGAATGCACTTGAATGTTTGATATCACCCTATCACCGAAACCCTTGAATGAAATACTGCCAGGGAGGTGAGCAAGTAAGCAAAAGTGCCAGAGGTACCTGCTGATAGTGGAAGCTTAAACAAAATGTATGTTAGTAAACAAAGTGCCACTAGAATAACAATAGTAAGAATTAAGTTGGTAGAATATGAATTTGGAAACTGAGTTTCCTACTAAGGCAGAGATTTTTTTCACTTATTCCTTCTAGAGTCATTCTTTCCAATATCAGTAGAGTGTATATTTCAATAGATGATTTATCTAAATCGTTATTTGTAAAAATCATAAGTTTATGATTAGATGAAATGTGATGAAAAGTTTAAACATTTTTGAAAAAAGGTTTTCTCATAGATTGTGTCTCTTCTATGCTTTGTGGTGAGCAATTTAAAAGGCATTTCATGTTATAGAAAATGCATATTGATGCATAGCCCATATATGGTACATCTTATGTCCTTCCTAATTTTTAAAATATATCATATATATTGCCACATTAACACATAGAGTAAGTCATAAATTGTCTGAAGAATCAAACATGTGTTGAATTCCAACTACTTGGGAAGATATCTTGTCTTAGTTTCAGATAAAATGGAATCAATAAATATTTCAAGTTTGATTAAGTAATGTTAGCAAATACGTCCTGTTTCACAGTGTTTATTTTTTGAAACATAAAGTTCAAGTTACGTTTTCTTTTTTTTGGGGGGGGAGGCCTTATTTTTTCTTTAACTTCTTTTTTAAACACCCCCTTCACTAATGCAACTTTCCCACCATCAGTGCCCCAAAACTCCCTCCCTCCCAACCCACCCCTACCTGTACTCCATATAGGCTTTTCAGTTCCCTCATTCTGAGGATTGTTACAAAAATGACTTATATTTTCCTTAAAACCCATAGATGAGTGAGATTATTCTGCATCTATCTCTCTCCCTCTGACTTATTTCACTCAGCATAATAGATTCCATGTACATCTATGTATATGAAAATTTCATGACTTCATCTCTCTTGACAGTTGCATAATATTCCATTGTGTATATGTACCACAGTTTCTTTAGCCACTCGTCTGTTGAAGGGCATCTTGGCTGTTTCCAGAGCCTGGTTATTATGAATAGTACTGCAATAAATATAGGTGTGAGGAAGGGGTTTTTGTATTGTATTCTTGTGTTCTTAGGATATATCCCTAGAAGTGGAATAGCTGGGTCGAATGGGAGCTCAATTTCCAGATTTTGGAGGAATCTCCATATTGCTTTCCATAGTGGTTGGACTAGACGGCATTCCCACCAGCAGTGGATAAGAGTTCCTTTCTCTCCACA
>PVKC010022529.1:0-17645 GCA_004027635.1 Crocidura indochinensis
ATCTCTAATTGGAACTGGAACCATGCTGAAAGACTATATCCTAGGCTTTGTCCTAGGATCTGAGCAAAAACCAAGACCACTAATTACAGAAGACTGATTGCAACAACAGCAATGGAACAGAACTCCTAGAACTGTGAAAACAGCAAACAAACACTTTCTCCTACCCTTGCCCTATGACCTACATAAATAACAAGATCTCCAGCTACAGAGGTGGGATGCTATCAGCCACATCTGAGCAGAAAGTCTCCTGGCACCATAAAAAGTCCTTGGGGCATGTAAATGATTGAGTATGGAGCCTGTAGTTTTTCCCATGGCAGTATGCTTCAGGAGTGGAGAAACCCTGTATCTCCTAGGCCAAGGGAATTCCTGTTCTAATTTTCTCAATATTTACCATGCCTATGCAAAAAAAAAAAAGAAAGAAAAAAAAGGAAAAAGGAATAAGAAGAAACACAACCCCTTTTTAAGAACTTGCTGGTCTGTTTTTTTTTCTTGTTTTGTTACCTTTTTCTTCCTTTTTCCCTTTCTTCTTTGAAATGGATATTTATAACACCCAATTTTTCATTTTTGTTTGCCTTTTTTCTTCTTTTTCTGTTTTTTTTTCTTTTCTTCTCCCATATATTTTCTTATCTCTTCCATAGAACAACATTACTGGAATCAGATTAATCAGCCTCATAATTTGAGGGGGGAAATGGGTGGTACCAAAACCAGACAGTCATATGTTCATTTGGTGGAAATAAAAACCGATCAGACATGAATACCAAATCCAAAGGAGGGAGATGTGGCATGCATGCTGGAACAGGGTGGAGGGAGGACAACACGGGTGGTGGGAAACCCCTCATTCATTGTCACTATATGCCTCAAATATTAATGTGAAAGAATTGTAATTCACTTTGACCACAATAAAAAAGATTATGTTGCAGTTAGAACTATGTTAGATTTGTATAAGCTACTGTTTCTTTATTAACTATTCTAGATTTTGGTTTATGTTTTTTAATAAAATTTTGTTATTTATGGAGTTTCTGCATTCATTTTGAGTGACAGGATTGAATGTAGTATTAAAATATAGTTTGGACATTATTTTTTAAGGCTTTGGAGAATTTTTCATATATTGTGTTTGAGGTGTAGTTAAAGGACTACTGGATCATCTGAGATTGTAGTTTCTTCTCAGAAATCAATTTGACATATATTTTAGATTTTTATTTAGTGCTACTGCTGGTAGCTTATCTGATCTCAAGGCTAGGGAATTAAACCTAACCCTCCTCATATTGTAGTGATGAAAAGAGCAAGAATTTCAGAGGCAGACAGTCCTAGACTTAGTCTCAACTTGAATTCAACTTGAACTCTATCTGTGAATTAGGGTGAGTATCTCAAGCCTTCTGAATCTTAATTATTTATAAAATGAGGGTAAAATGTTTACCTTAGACTTCTGTAATAAACTTGAATTTTTGCAAAGCATTGGATCATAGCAGAATCTTGAATAAAGTGAAATCCACTTTCAGGTCCTCAACCTTTCCCAAAACTTTTTCATTAAGTTCCAATGAGCACTGTTGCTTTCTTATTTTCTTAGGTCCATAATTGAGTGCAGACCTCTTGCTCTCCACATACTGGCAATGTTTGGGTCTCTATTGCTGCTTAAAAGTCAACTTAAAATTCAGTGGCTCAAAACAACATTTTTTATTAGTTGTCAAAGTTCTGTTGTTTGGATGGAGCTGGTATATTTAAGAGGACTGAACTCTGATATTGTTCACCTTGGAGTAGACTCATGCACTCAGCAGGGACACTAGTTTCTATCTTTCCCCTTCATTTGTCTTCTCTGTGTACTGGTTTCAGACTTTTTTTGCAGGGGGCACACCCAGCGGCACTCAGGGATTACTCCTGGTTCTGCACTCAGAATTTGCTTCTGGATTGGGGGACCATATGGGATGCCGGGGATCAAACCTGTGTCAGTCCTGGTTCAGTCACGGGGAAGGCAAATGCTGTACCACTGTGCTACCACTCCGGCCCCCTGGCTTCAGACTTATGTTTTATTTATTTATTTTTGGCTTTTGTTCTTTTTTGGGGGGAGGCACACCTAGTGATGCTCAGGGATTACTCCGGCTATACACTCAGAAATTGCTCCTGGCCTGGGGACCATATGGGACTCTGGGGATCAAACTGCTGTCCATCCTAGGCTAGCGTGAACAAGGCAGATGCCTTACTGATAGTGCCACCACTCTGACCCCAAGTCTTATATAGATTTTTAAATAAAAATAGTAAAACTAACATAGTTGCCATCTCCTCCTAAAGCTGGAGATGAAAGAAGCTCAGATAATATACATGTAAATTTTATGGGCTACAAAGGAGACACAAATAACCTAGTGTGGAAGAGATACACAAATGATTGATTATAAGGTGCCATGGAACCCTTCTGAGGGTACTGAGACCTCAGTTTCCAATTGATACATTACTTTTATTTTTTATTTTATGTTTTTTTGGGGGCACACCTGGTGACACTCAGGGGTTACTTCTGGCTATGTTCTCAGAAATCGCTCCTGACTGGGGGGCATATGGAACTCTGGATATCCAAGCAAGGTCTGTCCTGGGTCAGCTGTGCACAAGGCAAATGTCCTACCACTATGCTATCACTCCAGCCCCTGATACATTACTTTTATACAATTATCTTCTACAATTCTTTCCAGTGCACTCTGTGCTCCAAGGAAACACAAACTCTCAAAAAATTTTATAAGTGTAAGTAGAAGAGGTGGTAGGACTAGGTGACCCTAGTCCCTACTTGGTATACTATATTTCAATCCATTTTCTAAATGCCCATTTTCTTGTACAACCCCTCTACTCAAACTTTCTGATTCTTCTCCTGTGAGACCTTCAAACAGATTTTTCACCTGTGAGACCTTCCTACAGTACCATCTGGGTATATTTTGTATTAATCTTAGAATACTGATTAGCTTGAATCAGTCTCTTAAACGTCATCAGTCTGGGCATATCCAAAGTTAAGAACTCGGGATAGCTGTTTATAATTCTCGTCTTTTATTGAGGGCTTATAGCTCTTGGCATGTGGGTCTGACAAAATTCTAAGGTGTCATCCCCCAAGCAAGGAGTAATTTCTGAACAGAAAGTCAGGAGTAACCACTGAGTGCTGCTGGGTGTGACCCCAAAACCAAAACAAACAAACAAAGCCATGTGGAAGTGCATGGTGAGACTCAAATAAATCGTGGGCAAAAACATGTGGAATATCTGCAATAGTAAATGCCCAGCTAGCATTTTTTTTCTTTTTCATTTTGGGTGAGGCTCAAACTAAAAATTATGCCTTAAATTAAATATATTTTTAGATAATGTTTATTAAGTTAGAATTCATAATGCTAGTATGCTCAGTGTTGAGTACTTTTATTTCTCCTAGCTAAAATAGCCCACAGAATATTATCAGATCACCGAGCAGTATTGGATTACAATGCTTGGCTTTTAGACACATTATATGTAAGATGACATATGTTTATCCTAAAGAAAAATTTTTGAGGGATTTGGTGTGTTGTACTGGATGGAAATCTGTCTAAAGTGTTTTCTTTGACTTAATATTGTGGTTGAATTAATACATTAACTCCTTACTCATGTTGTAGACTTTTTAGATGTATATATTTCTGCTGGCTTATTTCGGCAATGATTCTACAATCTTTTACTCATAATTATTTGCTCTAGGCCACTCATATTCTGGAAAGTAGAGCTATTTTTAAATTAAAAGAACAAAATTTCCAAGTTAATTCACATACAGTTTAACCTATAGAAGACAAATGGTGTTGAGAAATGACATTTATTAGTGTTCGGATAAGCATATCTCCTTTGGACTTTTAAAGTAGTTGGCCAGTGTCATTATTTGTAAACTAATCTATTAATGCAATATGAGCAATTTTTCATTTGTTTTGTTTAGGAGCCACACCCAGCTTAGTGCTCAGGGTCTATTCCTGGCTAAGTGCCTGGAGTTTGATCCTGGCTTTTCTTTGAGGACAATCCAGTGCCAGGAATTAAGTTCACGGCTCCCACATGCAAAGCTTATGTTTCAACCCTTTGAATTATCTCTCATGGTCTTTTAAGGAAGTCAAACCTGGGTGAATGTCAACTTTTTGTTTGTTTTTGGGCCGCACCCGGTGACTCTCAGGGGCTATGCACTCAGAAATCGTTTCTGGCTTGGGGGACCATATGGGACACTGGAGATCAAACCCAGGTCTATCCTGAGTCAGCTATGTGCAAGGCAAATGCCCTACTGCTGCGTTATTGTCCCAGTCCCCAGGATGTCAATATTTTTGACAAACTTGTCACAAATGTAGATCTTTGGAAACCTGTACTGAAATATTTACTATGCAAACAAGGTCAATGGGGGAGATTTGAAAGTTTGAGCATTTATCTTAAAAAAGTATAAAAGCCTCATGAAATAAAGTTTGGGCCACCTAATTTATTAACTTCTTATAAGCTGAGGCCATTTTCCAGACTTACTAGGCCCCAGTGTAGTGATGAATATATACCAATCTATTAGCAAATAGCTGTTGATGACAAATGTTTCAAGACTAGTGTATTCAGATTAGATCAGTGGGGAATAGGTTAGTCTAAGAAGTGGGTGGCCTTTAGTAAATACAAAAAGTCTATGTTGTTGTCTCACTGGGTTTACAATTTTGCTAAGTCAATGGTATGTTGAATCACTTGTTATGCTTGTTAACAGAATCATTTAGTAACTAGCACTAGAAGAGAGCACTCATATATTAATAGAGTTGTCAGTGTTCCATTGACAGATGTTTTCTATCGGTCATCTCAGTGAGTTTTCAGAATAATTCTCTAATAAATCCTTTATCTGCTTTTTACATGTGTGGAAGCAATTTTATAGAGGGATAGAAAAGTTGTCTAGAAATGTGCAGTGATAGAGGCTAAATTCATCTAATGTGCATATTCATTTCAAACCACAATGTACTTTTCAAGCAAAAGTTGAATAAGGACCAGCACTTGATAGGGGAATAAGAGTGAGAGAAGACAGTTTTTGTCTTTGTTAGATTTGTTTGTTTTAATTTTGGGGAAAATCCAATGGTGATTAGGGTTTTCACCTAATTTTGTGCTCAGGAATTACTCCTGATGGTTCTTGGGGTAACACATATGGTTACTGGGAATGACCCCTTATTGGACACGTACAAGGCAAGTGCACTACCTGCTATACTATCTCTTTGACCTTTGTTAGCTATATTTGATTCTGAATATCTTTACTTTTATTTTGGTCTTAGTACTTTTCTAACTCAACGCAAGTTGAGAAATGTTGGGAGCGTAGCCTATATTATTGGTAAACACCATTTCAGTTTCTTATTCTTCCTTTCAGATCATCTCAGATAATCAATATCTTTGACTTTGTTCTCCAGTTATAGCTTACAGTAAAATATAACAAGTAAAATAAAGCCCTTAGTTATAAAGTGAGCTATAAAAATAAGCAATGAAGGAAAAAAATTTTAAATGATATTTAAAAATGATTAGAATAGCTATAACTGAGATGAGTGAGTTTGTTACAGCTACACTAAATGGAATCTTCATGTTCAAGAGGGATTTTGGAAGGTATTAGGAGGTAGCATTGCAAGAGTTGTCACACGTAGAGGTCAAGATATATATGGGGATTTCAGTTCTATTGGAGGTCAAGGTGAGAATATTTTCAAGTGGCATCAAAGAAAACATGAAAAGTAGTCTCAGAGATAAGAGAAATGTGAGAATTGCAAGGCATGGATCATTCCAAGATTGCTGTCATGTGAACCTTTGGGGATAAAAGGAATTAGGGCTGGTTATACTTAAATTCCTTTCTGTAAATTGTCTTGAAGCAGAGAGGGCTGTCAAAGTCAGGCAGGTCAGTTGATAAGAGACCAAAGTATATGCCACAAGGTACACTTGAGTCTTCTTACCTTATCATAGCCAGAGTCACCTCCTTGGTTACTGTCCATAGTGAGAAATCTAAATATACTGTTAGCAAAGTATCAAGTAAATTCTTTCTTAGAAAAGTGGGTAAAATGTCTGAAAGTTTTATATAATTTCACATTTCACTTAATCTAATTGTTCCTATTTATCATCACTGTTACTTGTATTTTATAGCAGATTTGGTCCAATTTTTACTTCCTCATAGCTTTTTCACAGTGGAAATTTTGTTTTATATTTTATTTTCTTATGTAATAGAAAAACATGTATAATTATGAATTTTCTTCCAAATAATTAATGAAGGATGTGATTTGCTTGTAATAAAGAAGCCATGTTAGGTGGGCTCCTATAATCTCCTGTGCTTATTGGCATAATGGTTCAACAAACACAACTCTATTGTTACTTTTGGGAGGAAATGTACCAAACTCAGTGATCCTCAGGGGCTTATTTTTAGCTCTGCACTCAGGGATTATATCTAGAGATTCTTGTGGTCCATGTGTGCTACCGGGGATCAAATCTGGGTAGGCCAAAGGCAAGGCAAGTTACCTGACCTCATACCCAAACATATATGTATATATTATATGTATTTTATTATATATTTATACATAATTTCTATATTATATAAAATAGACTTTGTTTGGGGGCCACATACAGTGATGCTCATAGATTTTTTTCTGGCTCTGCACTCAGGAATTACTCTTGGCAGTGCTTGGAGGACCAAATGGAATGCCAAGGATTGAATTTGGATTGACTGCTTGCAAGGAAAGCACCTTATATGCTGTACTAGCATTCTGATATGAATTAGATAACTTTATTAATTCATTCAGAATGGCTTCAAAAAATCTTTCAAGCATCTAAAGAGAATATTTGAAAAGAGTTTTGGATCACATTTTGAGAAGATAAAAATTGGACTGTCATAGCCTTGAGGTGATATATACTACTTTCCACTGAATCTGAAATTCTAGCTCAACACTAATGATAACTGACTCATAGGAATGTTACTTGAACAAAGATAGGCTGTTTTGGAAAGATTTACTGGTAAATGCTCTGCTTTGATGGCCTAAAACAGGTTAAAGATCAGCTTTGAGGGTCTAAATCTTGGATAGTTTGCGAAATATTTGCAAGGGTATTGAAAGGAAAACACTGCTCATTTCCTGAAAGAAAACGTTTTATCACATCTAACTAGGACCTATTTGTAATATGATGACTTTTTTATATTGCTAGTTTCTACAAATATATTACACGTTATTCACAAGAGTAATGACACAAATGGGTTTGTATCAAAAACCAAGGTCAGAACATGGAGATGAATATGTTATTATTATTGTTATGCCATATTTCATCAGAGGTCAGGTGCCAGGAAAATGACTTGATGTATTGGAGTGCATATTTTACATGCAGGGTTGATGCTTCATACCACATGGTTGGTTCTTTCCCCAAGAACAGTACTAGTAGTCCCAAGAATCAACAGTTAGAGCTCTAAAAACAGTCCCCTCGATTGCAAAACATTAGTAATAAAGGGGCCTGGAGAATACCACATAAAGAGAAAGCTTGGCCGTTGATTAAACATTCTAATTTTTGAACCAAGCTATTTGGGTTCCACATCTTGTTACCTTATACATGTTGCTTAGCTATTGTGTGCTTGTTATGTTCTCTGTAAAATAGAGCTAATGAAAAGAGTCATTAGTGTTGCACCAATTATGTGAGTTAATATCTGATAGTGCACCGAAGAGTTTCTGGTATATAATAGTCTATGTATAACTTTATACATAAATTGAGATTAAGAGCTCACTTCACTTGGGAGAAACATATTTAGTCTTCAGAATCACTAAATGCAAAACAATGGACAGGACCTGAACCTAGCTCAATTTATTCTAAATTCAGGACTCTTTTTATTCTATCATGCCTTGATAGAGTAAATGAAATGATTTCCACATACCACAAGAAATTTCACCGGAATATTAGTTGTGGAGCTACACTTGGCAGTGCTTGGAAAGGCCACATAGTGCCCAGTATTGAATCCAAAACCTTGTATATGTGAGGAATTTGCTCTATCACTTTGAGACACATACTCAGTCCCAAAAATTTCTAAGTTTTTAAAGGAGCAATGAAAAACATCCAGTGACATTTGTGACTAGTATCAAAAAGTATACATTCATCCTTAGGTATTAGGTGTTGTTGCAAGCAATTTGGTTCTCCGCTCTATCAACTCTTTACTGACCAGTGCAAACTCAGCTGACATATGCCTCTGCTAAGAGGCTGTTTTCTTGAAATGAGTGTCAAGAATGGAAATATCCAAGAGTAATGCTCCCTTAGGAAGTCTTCCAAAGATAGAAAGTGTTCGAAGAATAAGAATCCCAGCTACTTGCATCTACGAAATATTGGGTTTAATCTTATATATTCATTAATTAATCTTATTCATTAATATTATCTCAGGAGTTGCAAATAGGATCAAACCTCAGGAACCCAAAATGGCACCTGTTACATGGAATTGGCTGTTTTGTTTTTCTTAAAAATATTTTTAGTGAATCATGAAGTAATACAGAGTTATAAAATTTGAAGATGTCTATTTTCTTTCCCTATGGCCTCAAGAAGCATGAGATTGATTTTTTTGGGGGGGATCATCTTGAAAATAAAAATTTGCATTTGTCTCATGGTTCTCTGTATCTCTCTGTATAATGATTAGAAATAAGCAAGAATTCTAAATATTCTAAGTTTGGTTATAGCTATACCCTTATGATTGCTTTTAGAAGATATTCTACCAGATATTCTGGTACTCTAGAAAATGTAAAAATTGCTGCTTGTAAGCTTTCTGAAGAAAAAGAAAAAAAATAAAGACATTAACTTTTCCTCCTATACATAACAAACTGTACTCACTTTTATAAATATAAAAGTTCCCGAAAACTTTTTATCCCTGAAGGAAACTGGAAATGTTCGAACAAATAAAATTACTTACATAGCTTATATATTTTTTAACACCCTTCACAGATCTAAAGTCACTTTGTTAATTTAAGAACATAAAAATGCATTATGTATAACTTGGTTGGCTCCTGAACGTATTATGTTTGATATCTTGAGAGATGTGAAGGCCTGGAAAATTTGAGGGGCAAAAAGTATATTTTTGATATGTTATGATTAAATAAAACCCCAAGATTATCTGTAATCTGGTCAGATATAGGCTGCTGTTTCAGATGGGATCATATCTCCTATTCTAAAATTGAAAGAGGTTTATTTTCGGAGAAAAGGAGGAGACAGATCTATAAGCATGAAATAGAGTGCTAGGGTGTGCTAAATATCCTGTGTGATATTTGTGATTTGGGAAACTTGGAAATGACTCTGCACTGTTCAATTATAATACTTTATGAAGTACCAAAGAGTGGGACCTTTAGCTGTGAACTTCAAACATCTTCATACAATACTATATCTATAAATCCATTTTAATATGAGCATAGTATAGAAAAAACATAGTTATATTGAAATGGCAGTGTTGACTAGACTGCTAAAACTTTTTCACTGGCTAATGGATTCACATCCTCACATGAACAACAGAAATGGATATATACAAAAACACTTCCTTCCAAAATTACCCAAGCAAAAGGCATTCCTAGGCCATAGGGATTAATTTGAATGAAATAATGTTTGAATATTAATAATAGTGTTTGGTTTAAAAGTTGAAGGAAACCTCTTCTGAGATAGCAGTTGCTACTTGTGACTTACTGGAAGCATCCATTAAAAGCTAGCAGGTTTAGGGGTCAGAGAGATAGGTCAATGTATGACTCACACGTAGTAGGCATGGGTTTTATCCGAAAGACTTTCATGGTCTCCTTAAGCACTTCATGGTTCCCTGTGTTAGGAGCAACCTCTGAGCACATAGCTTTCTTTAGTGGGTGTGTTAGGAGAGGGCAATATTAATTTCAGTAATGTTTGTCCCATTTCTTTAAAGAATGCCAATGCAATTTTGATAGGGGTCATGTGAATCTGATGAGTACATTGGATAGTATATGCTTCCAATTCTATGAGTACAGAATATCTTCTTTTATTAATATCTTTATCTAAACACTTTGATAATAAATATGATTGTAATTGGGTTTCAGTCATGTAAAGAACACCACTCCCTTCGCCATACCACCTTGAACATACCCGATCACATCTGAGAATAGCTTTCTAGCACCATTGGCTTTGGTCCATAGTCCTCTCATCAAAACCCCCTCTGAAAATGAGCAAATATTTTGCTAAATTGCTTAGAATTTAGGAGTAAACAATTGGATGCAGAGGCATAATCACTCTGGCCTGAGATGGACATATTGGTGAACTCAGTTACATGAACTGCTAAATCCTATATAGACTATATTAGAAATTGCAATGTCATGATTACTATATCAGAAGACATTCTTATGAATATACTTGGGTAAAATAGAAATGTGACTATAAGAATTCATTCTATGAAACAATAAAAATGGCTAGAACTATCACAATAAGTCGCACTCTCAAATCCCATTTCTAGACTTATCTGGAGTTGGTGTTAAAGGTGGTTGAGAAGTATGAACATTCTAGGTATGTTATTATCTTTTTGAAGTAAAACAGGGAATATGAGGGGAGGAAGAAGACAGAGCAAGTGAGGGAGTCAATGAATCTGGGCTTCTTCAGAGGGAAGAGTGTCAAGGGTGTCCCCAGAGTAAAAGAATTACACACAGGTTGAGATGCAGATGACCCCAGAATGGAAAGTATGCATCCTTAGATATTTAGCAAAGTTCAAATCTCAGGGTTTTGCTCTCGAAGTGGGGACTCAAAGAAAGCATCTTAGAAATATATATTGTCTCATTTTCATAGTTTACTATTTTGCAAGTACATTTCACAAAACTAGCTGCATTGTCATTTGAATAAGCAAACTAGAACAAACAATTCCACCTTGCTTAGATGTATACCTATTTAATTTGGGCAATTGACCATTCATTTGGCATGTAGTACTATGCGCTCAACAGCTGGTGCTCTCTCACACTTGGGGCCTTTCTTTTCTAAAGATAATTACTTCGGAGATTGACTAAGAGACGAAATCTGTGCAGGGATCATTTGAGACTAAGGTTGTGCTAAAAATCTTAGGACACCACTATTGGAAGTGATGATGGGAATTCATTTAATGTAATACTCTTTTTAAGGCATTTAAAGCATTTAATTTTAAGCATTTCCTTCTGAGTGAGGAACATATTTTTTTTAATTTTGCCTTTGGATTTTAATTTCAGAAAGTATTTAAATTTATTGACTGTAGCCCAATGCCCATGATGAAAATGTTCTCCTGGTGATATGTTAGTACTTTGTAGATTACAAAACAAAATGAACCATGGTTGGCCATGTGTTCTTTTTTCAGTTATGGAGTGTTTCCTTATTTTATCAACCTCACTGCCTGGAACACTCCTCATTCCCCAATGCACACAGAACAAACTTGTGATCATTGTTTTTGTCTTATTTTATGATTCTTTGCCAGGAAGCTTTTAACCCACTAAGTTATGCATTTTACCCCTTGTAATAGACCACTACAGCAATTATCATGTCCTCTGTTGTTGTACTTCTTTGTGTTTATCCACAATTTGGTGGAATGACTTTAAGGTGGCCTCTGTACTCACTCTTATAATTTTTCCTCCTGTCCCCACTTGAATTTTGAATATGTTATTTCAAACCGGTGACAAATAGCAGACTTGTAGAAGAACATTGATTCTTTGATTAGTTTACATTATATGAATCTATTGTTAGCTAGTTCACTCTGAACACTCCCCATCATGATTACAGCATTTTGAGACTCTAAGCAAAGCATTTACTTAAGACTGGTAGGAGAGGACAGGAGGGGGTTAAGGGACGGGGGGAGGCAGATAGAAAGAGGAGAGAGGGAGAGGGGGAGGAAAGTAGGGGAAGAGAGAAGGTGAGAAAAGAAGAGAGCCAGAGAAGAGAAGAGGAAAGAGGAGTGAGAGAAGAGAGAGTACTTGAACAGAGAGAACTGGAGAATGAAGAGTGGATAAAGCATTTTCCTTGATTGCAACTGACCCAAGTTCAATCTTGCCATTACATAGTGTGCCCCAAGCATTGTCAAGACTGATTCCTGAACACAGAGCAAGGTATAAACCCTGGACACCTCTAAGTATGGCCTCCAAACAAAAATAGGTCCATGCAGTAACATAACATAACACTGAAGTTATGCCTGACCCCTAAAAACTGAGAAAATAAATGAGGTAAACAGCTAAATCTGTGTAATCTGTCATGCAGCACAAAATAATCTGCGATGCAAACTAATAGATGGTCTTTGAGAAGTGAAAAGATGCCTGAGTTATTTGTGATTTTGTCTTTAGGGCCTAGCATAGTGATTGGTACATAGTTGGAAATCAATAAACTTCTGTTGAAATATTTGTGAAAACATTTGTGAAAATGAAATAATTTTGTGTGCTCATCTCAGCCTGTAAACTACCATAGCAAATTCTTGGTTTGGGATGAGTTTGCCCCTGTGCTTTGGTAGTAGATATTTGCATTTATGTTGGGGCAGAACTTCAAAGGTGCAGTCTTGTTTTTATCAGTAATGATAATATAATTACTATTATATACTAATAATGTCACTAATATTATCACTAATATCCCTTGAGCATTATCTTCATAATATCACCGTGTACTTTATTGCCTCATTTTCTCAACCATCCTGTGATTACTTCCATTTTACAAATAGTCATTTGAGGCAAGAGATTCTATATTTCTTTCTTTGAGGTACACCATGAATGGAACTAGGGCCTTTGAGTCTCCAGCATGAAGCACAGTGACTAGGTCATAATAGGGACCTGGAAGATACCTCTTAAGTGTGTGAGTGCCACTAGTTTCACCTGAAGAGAAATCTTTAGTGGGGCATCTCTGCACCTGCCCGTACTTTCTATAGCACTTCTCTTCATAGAGAGGGTGAGAATAGGAAGCTGAAATATGATTGTGTAGCTTAAGGCATATTACTTTTGTAGTATGGCAACCTGATCCATCAAACCTTCACATTGTTCAATTATGAGAGAGGACAGTCTTCAAATTCTCACCGGTAGGAAGCATGTCTGTACTCTTTTTCCAATTAAACATTTTCTTGTCAGTGCTCCTTTTGCTTTAGGTGATGATCAACTCATCTGGGTGGAAAGACCGAAGACCGTGAGCAACTCTCTGCTTGAGTGATTGCACTGTGCTCTTCACATTAAGTTGGCGTGGTGGTTGGAGACAGAGCAGAGAGAAGATGAGTGGGCAGCACATTTCGTAATTAGCCTCTTGAGCTGTTACAGCAATTGTTCAGCATTCATCATCTTTCAAAATTGTCTCTTTCCTTTCAGATCAGAACATGACATTTTTTTTTAAAGTTACCTGGTTCCTGTGAGCAATTTTGTCCCCTGAAACTGTCTGGTGAGATGTTGCTTGAAATGATTTTATGACAGGTTTTTAAATGAAGTACTTAAAATGTTAAAGTTCTTTTTGCTCTTCCTACGTTTCTCCTTCCTCCTAGTTTTCCTTTACCTTCAATTCTTTCCTATTTTCTTTACCTTTCATGCTCCTCACTTCTCCAAACATCTATCTAACATCTACTAGGTGTCAGAGTATAATGTTTACTTACACAAATCTGTTAATATTCCTAGAGCTCATATTATGCACTATGTATGTGTGATATATAGAAGTACCATATAATTTAAAAAATCTTATTTCAAACACAATAAAGAAATTATTGAGCAAATTTAGAGGGTGAATTGATTAGTATGAATAAAAAGAAAAGTTCTCTGGATAACATTTTAAGAAAATTTAGAACAAGAATTATCCACCCATGCACCAATCTGGGAGAAGAATATCACAGATAGAGAGGAGTTAATGTGAAGGTTTTGAAGTTGCAGTGAGCTTGGTGGATTTGAAGAACAGCAGCACGTCCCTATGACCAACCAACTATGGTGGGGAGGGAAGAAGGAGGAAGATCAGGGGAACAAACATGGCTGTAGATATGGGCTTTGAGAGTAAGGCAAACTTACTCTCAATGCAACAAATAACCATTTGTTTTTAAGAAGAAAATGACAATGTTTGATATATTGTTAAGGTTAGTTAGGAAAGGACAGGGAGACACCTTAGTAGAGGCTAGCATTGAGGTTCAAACTCTGGCATAACATAGGTACCTGAGCATGTCTGGATGTGGTCCTGGTGGCTGTAAAGCACCTTTGAAGTTGCCTGATGGCCCCCAGTATAACTAATCTGAGCAGCCTTGTATCTCTTAAGCATTACTCTATAGGCTTCTGCCTACATCCAAAATATTACTTGGGGATTCTTTTTATCCTTTTTACTATTAATTTGAAATATTTCATATTTTCATAGTTCTTATTTTGTGAAAAAAACTTTAGATGACAATAATGGAAGTGTAAGGTGTTGAATCTGGAAGCTACTAAATACTTTTTTGTGAGGCGGAGGAGGTTTGGGTCACACTCAGTGTTACTAGGGGTTACTCTTGGCTTTGCGCTCAGAAATCACTCCTGGTAGGCACCGCAGACCATTTGGGATTCAAAGTACCCTCTGTCCTAGTCAGCTGTTTGAAAGGCAAATGCCCTACCACTGTGCTATTTCTTCGGCCCGCCACTGAACACTTTAATGTCATAGACCAAGATAGCTAGACTTAGGTTTATAGCAGATGTGAGGGAGGGACATATACAAATTCAACACTGAAGGTTGTGTTGATAAAATTTAGTGGACTGAATTTTGAGATGATAGAAAAACATCAAAGATGTTTTGTTTGAGTAACTGGCTTAAAAGATGGTCCAATTTACTGAGATTGGAGCAAATGGGGAAGAATAGATTTTGGTAGGTGTCAAGTGATCAAAGATTCTCTTATGGCCAGATTAAATCTAGTAACCTTTCGAACTACCTTTCAGGTGGAAGAGTCAGGATCAGATAGAGTTGGCTGAATGTTAAGATCCAACAGCTTGCCAATCAGTCTTTAATGTCATTAGTAGGGTACATTCACCCAGTTATATAACAGAAAGAGGAGAAAAGTGGTCCAAGGGGGGCGGAGAGATAGTATGGAGGTAAGGCCTTTCACGTAGAAGGTCATCGGTTCGAATCCCGGCATCCCATATGGTCCCCCGAGCCTGCCAGGAGTGATTTTTGAGTATAGAACCAGGAGTAACCCTTGAGCATTGCTGGGTGTGACCCCCCCAAAAAAGGAAAAAAAAGTGATCCTAGGAAGGATATATAGGAGAAGCAGAGGAGAAACTAGCCAAGAAGATTGGCCAGTGAAATAGAGATAATTGATTATGAAGCTGAGAAAACAAGAGGAAAAACTGCTTCAAATTGAAGGAAACAGTCAACTTTGTCAAGTCAACATGTTATATCCTATAACTAAAGTGGTGATTTAACTGTTTTAAGCTCTAGTGGTATCTCTTAAGATATCTATAACATCTCAAAATAATATATAAAATATAGGATAAATGCGATAGGTATAAAATGTACTATGGAAATATGTGATTTTATAACAACATCATGGATACTACTAATACTGCTATAGTCTATTTGACTCTTCAAAACCCAAAGAAATACAAAAGTCACTTAGTTGGTTAATGAAAATAAAGAGAAATATTTAGAAATGGTACTTGATGGTATTGAGTTTCCTAAATTATCTTACTCCACTTGTTTAATCTTGAGAAATACACTTAAGCTTGTCATGTTCTAGCTGACTGTTAGAAAATAACATTAAAAGGGCATTGGAGCAATGACAGAGGAAGTGGGTGTTATGGGGAAGGGAATGCTGAATATTCTTTTCTCTAGTTGCTAATGTTGAGGCATTAATATTCATAGAAGCATCTAATATTAAAACAGATTTAGAATTGAATTCATTAGGCAGAAATGTTTAACTCTGCCTCTACTCCCATTAGTTGATAGTCAGAATACTTTATAAAGAAGGATAGACATTATAATAACAATTCTCCCTTTGTTCTTTCCTTCTAGTGCCTTCTTTAACATTCTAATGTTCCTCTCTTCTGCTAATTACTGATTGGTGTACACACTATGGAAGTTGAGGGCCTTTAGCTTTTTTCTTACTCTTTGTTCTACCATGTACCTTTTCATTAGTGTTCTAAACATATCTACCCATAACCAACATATCACCAATTCCTTGATAAATATTCTTTCATATTAATTTTGCTTGTATGCACAATAGTGGTCATTTATTTATGCACAGCAAACAAGTAAGCTTACAGTGCTTTCTTTACGTTTTTGTTTTATAATAACAAAGATAAATATGCAGCTGATGCATCGTGAGACCTGCAAAACTATAACTCTTGACTATTTGGCTCTTTATAGGAAAAACTCATTGATTCCTGCATAGTCTTTTCTCTGTGTGTGCCTATACATGTGGGTATGCACACACATTCTTAGGACTCTTCATCAGTCTCATTTTTAAGAAATCATTAGTATCATGCTATATATTAAAGATTTTGTTTGCTTGGTGAATGGAATGGACAAATGATCAGAATAGGCCTATCCTATCCTAATTATTAATCCAGAGTTGACCATGTGAAACTGGCAGAGAACATCAGAGTTGATTTTCAGATGGTAGTAAAATGCTCCTTTTCTCTTGGCTGCATTGCTAGTCTGAGATGGTGTAAGCCTGATGCTACCGGTGGCTATCATGGCATAACACCTGAAACAGAAAGGGATGGGGATGACACGGAGGGAAGCAGGTCAGACAGGCAAAGAATAAGACAGCACTCACCAAAGTAGTTGATTCCCTAGGCTTCAGACTTCACTCATTTTTCTCTCTTTGCATGATCTCAGCCAGCAACTTTCATTTGTTTTTTAAGTTTATTTGATCTATAATTCTATCACTTGCAAGCAAAATAGTGCTCTGTAATTCAAATATGTCATGTTTTTTGAAAGTTCAATAAGAAACCAACCTTCCTTCTTTTTTAATTGGAAAAGAGTAATGATAATATATTTGCACTTCCAAGATTCTAAGTACAAGACTAGATGTTTTACAACATAACAAAGTATATATTATTAATGCCACATTAGAGGAGAGACAACACAGCTCAGAGTGCAAGTAAAATAAGATCTCACAGATATGTGGGTGGCGAAGCTGAGGCAGTATCTTCATGCCTTGTGACTCCAAAGTGCACGTACATACATTTATCATGGTCATGAAATTTGAGTGATCTGAGAAGATAGGAGTTTAAAATGCTCTCTCCTTAGAATGTAGCATAACAAGTCAGTATGTAACTCCTTGACATATTAATAGTTCAAGTAGGATAACCATTATTTTATCATTGCAAAAATACAAAAACTTTCAGATACACACTAGCAACTTGACTGTTAGAGCTTGTAGAACTCAAAGCATCATAAAGCTATGTAAAATAAACTTTGCCTTGTGATCTTGCTGAGAAATATATACATTGAAAAATTTAGGGGAGAATTCCTAAATGTTGAGTTAAAAAGTATCTGAAGCCACGTTGGGAAACAAAGTTGCTAAACCCGTGTTGTGTTACAAAGTTGCTAAACCCACGGCTGATGTATTCAGCCATGAGCTGTGGGGGGAAGCCTTAGCAAAAACCGACCGCAAGAAATAACTCACACACAGACACAGAGGTTTGGGGGGACAAAAGGTTTGGCCAAAAGAGTCTAATTCTCCCTGGTTCGATCTCTTCCTTTCTCTCTCTCAGCTCTTCGTCTTCTCTATACGTCTCCCTGACTCT
>PVKC010022530.1:0-17638 GCA_004027635.1 Crocidura indochinensis
CCCCCCCCCCCCGCCTGTACTCTAGACAGGCTCTCCATTTCCCTCATAGGTTCTCATTTTTAGGACAGTTCAAAATGTAGTTATTTCTTTAACTAAACTCATCACTCTTTGTGGTGAGCTTCCTGAGGTGATCTAGAACTTCCAGCTCTTTTCTCTTTTGTGTTTGAAAATTATTATTATTGCAGGAATGTCTTTCATTTTTCTGCTCTGCTTTGTTTTTATTTCAGGATCGTGGTTATTGTGTGGTGGTTGTCTTTATTGCTGTAGTGCTCATTGGATTGTTTGTTTAATTTTTCTTTTTGTATTGTTGTTTAGTTCCTTTTTCCCTTTCTTCTTTCAAATTGATTTCTATAGCCCCTAGATGGACTCCACCCATTTTCTACTTGTTTGATTTTTACCCAATTTTATTTTTTTTCTTCATAAAGAACCAAATAACTTGAATCATCTTGTTCCGCCTCCACAATTGAGGGGAAAATATTGGAGGGTACCAAGACCAAACAGTTGTATGATCACTAAGTAGTAATAAAAGTGATAAAATAAATGTATGATAAAAAGGATAAAATAATGATAAAATGATCAAAATAAAATAAAAATAATAATAAGATCATACTTAAACACCAAATTTAAAGTCAACAACAACAGAATCGATCCCCAATCTACAACAAGCTAGACACAGAGGGGACCACTTATACTAGCAGACTGGGGGTAAGGGAGAGGGATGTGGGATGCACGCTGGGAAAGGGGGTGGATAGAGGACATCTTTGGTGGTGGGAATTCCACTGATTCAGTGTCAACATGTAACTAAAATATTACTGTCAAAGATATGTAAACCACTTTGGTCAAAAATAGTATTATTAAAAAAACATAGACGTGTGAGACTATTCAGTATTTATATCTCTCTTCCTGACTTATTTCACTCACTATAATTTAGTTTCCCTGTCCATTAATGTATAGGAAAATTTCATGACTTCATCTCTATTTAAGACTACATAATATTTCTTTCTGTATCACAGTTTCTTTAGCCATTCATCTGTTGAAGGGCATCTTGATTGTGTCCAGATTCTGGCTATTGTAAATAGCACTGTAATAATGTAGATGTGGAGAAGGCATTTTTGTGCTGTGTTTTTGTGTTCCTAGGGTATATCCTTAGGAGCATTATAGCTGGATCATATGGGAGCTCAATTTCCAGTTTTTTGAGGACTCTCCATATTGTTTTCCATAAAGGCTGGACTAGACAGCATTCCCACCAGCAGTGAATGAGCTTTCTTTTCACCCACATCCCTGCCAGCACTGATAGTTCTTGCTTTTCTGTGATCTGTTACTGTGTCTGTGGCTTGAGATGATATCACATAGTTTTTTGATTTACATCTCCTTGATGATTAGTGATACGGAGCATCTTTTCATGTGTCTTTTGGCCATTTGTATTTCTTCACTGAGAATGTGTCTGTTCACTTCTTCATAGATAACCATTTTTGATGGGGTTAGATGTTTTTTGGTCCTCCATTTCTAATTAAGCCTAATACAGTCTCTATGCTCTTAGCAAAGAGTTCGTGTCACTTTTGGAGTCAGCATGAATAAACTATGAGCAGTATACGAGAAATTATTGTATGAGCAATCAGCCCTCACATAGCCTGGAGCTATAAAGAACCCAGTTTGCCTATAAATATTAAGAAATTTAGAATATATTTAAAATTTAATCTCTTAATTTAATTAATTTGATATCTGGTGATCTGTTTAGTATGTATAATGTATTATTTTCCTTGAAGCTAAAACAACAGCATCAGATATGAGTGTATCTTAAATTTTTCATATTTGTCTGTGTGTTAAATTGTGAGAAATGAAGATATAGGAAACACAAGTTTATAGCTTCCTTAAAGACAAGAATAATGTTTTAATTAAATATTAGTATAATATGATGTTCTTACATACTTTCTGGAATGGCTGATATTCTTAAACTAAAACATTTGCATGAAAATAATAGTTAAGAAATTATAACTGCTAATGTTTGCTTTTTTATTTTATTTAAACTAAAGTATAGGAGCCAAAGTCTTGTTAGAGGTAAAGTGCAGTTCACTACTACTTTATTTGACTAAAATGATTATCATGCATGATGAAGCAAAATGTCAACAGTGTCATTCCCTTGAAAGTGCTAAATATTAGAAGACTAAACTAGCCTAAAACATTTATGACTATAGTATAGTTATTCTTGTACATATTTTTGTAAAAGAGTCTTTTTCAGGCATTTAGTTAAGAAATTTGAATTATTTTATCTGACTAAATATTTTCTTTGTTCAAACACTAAAAATCTGTTTATAGTATGTAACTTGAGAAATATATCAAAGAACTCTATTAAAAGATGAGTAGAAGTAAAATGGCTTATGTTCTATTTTAGAGTAGTGGCAATTTCTTTCATGAATGTTAATTTCTTAGGTATTGGAGACTAAATTAGTCTAGACACACAGTATGTTGTTCCTCATGTGTATAATTAAGAGTTCACACACAATAATATTGATATTTCTTAACTGTATGGTGGTGGTGCATTAAAAGCATTAAGTATATTATAGTCCTATTTCCAGAAACTAAAATACATACAAAAATTCAAAAGTTCACAGTAAATGTAAATCAGGGGACAGAGAAAGAACTATCAGAAAAGTTGGAGAAACTATATCAGAAAATGGTATTTTGTTCTTAAAATATAGAGGTAAATATTATTTGTTTAATCAATAATAGTAAAATGTTATAAAATATTATAATGTAATATAATATTATCATACAAATATTAATACACTAGTCCTAATTGCTTTGTATTTCCAAACTGTTGACTACTTTCTATCACAAACATATATTCTTATTATAATGAATACTTTACAAATCTATTTGAGAGTTTTGAGGAAATTCCCATTACTCACAACTAAATGCATATTTTCTTCTAAAAAAGAGCATTCGTTATTTCTGATGTAATTAAAAAATGAATTTAGCATCTGTGTTTGCTAATCAGATATACTGAAAGGCCAGAAAAACTCCCAGGATGAATGTAGGCATTACTGTGAATGGTTAAATATATTACAATCAGTTGTCTTTTAAAAAGGAAGATGGATTTACTAATTCTGGATTTTAAAATCCATAAGTATTTTCCAATTCACATGACTTTAAGATTAAAGACAGATAAAGTATAAAATTTCAAAACATATATGTCATTGTACTCAGAATGTAGTGCAAGTCCCATCTTGCAGTTCCAAGGAGATTGGGGAATGCATGTCTAGAAGCAAAATCGAGAGAAGAAATAATTAACACAAAGCTAAGGATATGAAACGGGTTCAGAAATTTCCACCACAAGCTATTCATCTGCAAGCAGATTCTCTTACCTGATGTCTATCTTGTGAAGAGAAGAACCACTCCCATGAGGGGTAGGGGACCTGTCCAGAGGTACTTCTAGTCCATGAGTCACAAGCACAAGCAAAGAAGTATTATCCTGAAATGGGTTGAAAACCAGTAACTACAACACTAGAGAATCAACAAAATTGGTTCTGACATGGAGGTAGCAGTATGTTGAGAAATGTAAGGAGGCTATAGGAAAATATACCCTCCTAATATACCTTGAAAAAATTATGTTCATTTTTAAGCCAATAATTAACAATGTAATTTTATTTATTTTTATTGTGGGAAAATGAATTACAAATCTTTCACAGTAATATTTAAGGCACATAGTAATAATGGATGAGGGGCATTCCCACCACCAGTGTTGTCCTCCCTCTACCCCTATCCCCAGCATGAACCCCACTTCCCCCTCTTCTACCCCCCATAATGTTAGTGCAACTGTTCCCCCTTGTGCAGCTTGATGTATATTGGGTATTATTTCCATTGTTGTTAACTTTGAAGTACTTTGCAAGTATCATTTTTCTTTCCACCAAATGAGCATATGACTGTCTGGTCTTGGTACCATCCATTTTTCTCCCTCCAATTTAATTCTGATCAAACTAATTCCATTAATGTGGTTCTATTGGAGACATAAGAAAGGATATGTGAGGAGTCCATCTAGGTTCTGTAAGTATCTATTTGGAAGAAGAAAGGAGAAAGAAGAAAAAAGTTACAAAACAAAACAAAACAAAAAAAACGAGACAAGGCAAAAACAAACAAAACAATACAAGAAGCCAATAAGGGAGTAACAACAAAAGTCCAAAATGAAAACTAAAAAGGATGAACCAAAAAAAGAGAATGAATCAAAAAACCAAGACAATCAGCTACAAGGAAACAAACAAACCAAACCAAAACAAAATAAATAAAAAAAGTAAAAAAAAAGCAAAAGCAAAACAAGAATAAAAGAAAAAGAAAAAAAAACCAGACCAGTAAGTTTTTTAAAAAAGGGTTGTGTTTCTTTCCTTTATTTTATTTTTTTTTTTGCATAAGCACAGTAAATATTGGGGAAATTAGAATGGGAATTACTTTGGCCTAAGAGATACATGGCTTCTCTGTCCTTGAAGTATATTGCCATAGGAACAACTACTGGCTCTGTACTCACTATTTTACACACTACAAGGTCTTTTTATGGTGCCAGAAGACTTTCTACTCAGATATGGGCAATGACACCAAGACTCTGTAGCTGAACGTCTTGCTATTTGTGTAGGTTGTAGGGTGAAGACTAGGAGGTTTTTTTTGTTGTTGTTGTTCTGTTTTGTTTTCTTAATGTTTTAAGATTTCTGTTCCATCTCTATTGTTGTAACCAGACTTCTGTGGTTAGTGGACTTGATTTTTGCTCAGATCCTAGGTCAGAACCCTAGGCTATATTCTTTCAGCATGCTTCCAGATGTTCTGCTCAGTTGCAGTTGTCAAAGTCAGACTTCTGGTTAGAGATCATGGTTTTTGGGCAAATCCAAAGCTGAAGCCTAGTCAAAGAACTTCCTCATTGGTCCCTTGCTATGTTCTGTCCAGTCAGTTTTTGTCAAGGTCAGTCTTCTGTAAATAGCAAATTGGTTTTTGCTTAGGGCAAAGGATGACATATCACCGAGTTGTATCATACCACTAGATGTTGAGATAGGGTGGCCCTCTCCTAGCTTAAGTTGTTGCTGTTTTCTTTGTTGCTGTTTTCTTGTGTCAGGTGCCATGGTAAAACTGGTGCAAGTAGGTGCTGGAGAGGCATTCATAATTTCCCTGGGTGGAGTCTGGTTCCTGGTGCTGTTGGTGTGAGCTTGTCATGTCTGGAATCTGGGGTTCTGGGTTGGACACTGTCCAATCACATGGAGTCTAAGTTGGGTCCATATGACATATGTTCAGGCTGAGAGGCAAGTCTGTACTATAAAATGTATAGGTTCTTATCATCAGTAGATAAGAGCTTGTATAACATTTCTGTGTATAACATTTCTTTTTATTTAGAGTGCCTATGCAAAACGGTATGGTGACAAATTATATTGCTGATGGATTTGGGGGTGAGAGTGATAGTCTGCACAGTCCCTGTGCCCTGGTTTTAACCTGGGCTTTTATCCCAGACAAGACAATTCTTGTAGGTTTTCATACCACTCAAAACCAAAATAGGTGAGGTTGAAGAGACAAAGAGAATAAATAAAATTGCATTTAAAAAGGCATTAAAAAGGGGGCCAGCAAGGTGGCACTAGAGGTAAGGTTCAAGGAAGGTCCATGGTTTGATCTCCCGGTCTCCCATATGGTCTCCCCAAGCCAGGGACAATTTCTGAGAGCTTAGCAGGAGTAACCCCTGAGCATCAAACGGGTGTGGCCTGAAAAACAGAACAAAACAAAACAAAAAAAATGGCATTAAAAACAATGTTGTTTATGGGGTAATTTATTTTTGGAAATAAACAGATTAGGAGGTATTTTTATAGAGGTATTAAACACATAAAGGAAATATAGGTTTCCCTATTGAGTCTTTTGAGGTATTCTTTTGGAGGGTGAAATCAAGGACAGTTTTTCATTACATAAAGTGTCTTGTTGAGTTTGCGAAGTTATTTGTAGCCACAAGAGAAGTGTCCTTGGGTTGGGGGAGGGTAAGAAGAGGGACCATAAACAACAGCAGTTGTGTTGGTTGTCATTTATTGTCAAGGCATGGAATGTGGGGCTTGTAGGGTGTCCCTTTGGTTTGTGAACTTGATGGTGGTTTATTGGAGCAGGGGTTTGGTCTTAGTACATAATGGGTTAATAACTGAGGGTAAAGAGGGTTAAATAAGGAAGGGTGATGGATCAGGAGTGGAGGATGAGAGAATAGAGGAATTTCTGAAGGTGGGAGGGGTAATACTGAAGAGGGGCTATATACAGGTTAGGCATGGTTTGTCTATAATTTAGGTTTGGCAATCAAAGAGGAATCCACAGTTTACAAACTCATACCGACATAAAACAGTATTAGTGATCTTTTTTATTTTTATTATTTTCTTATGGTTTTTGGATCACACCCAGTGACGCTCAGGGGTTACTCCTGGCTATTCGCTCAGAAGTCGCTCCTGGCAGGCACAGGGGACCATATTGGGAACCGGGGGATCGAACCGCGGTCCGTTCTAGGTTAGCGCAGGTACCTTACCTCCAGCGCCACCGCCTGGATTTTTTTTTTTTTAGTATTAGTGTTCTATTCCTAGTTGTTGGAGGCCTGATCCTCATAGGCTGGGTCTGAGCTTTTGGGATATGATTGAGGTAAGAAAAGATAAATAATTGGTTAAGGTATGAGTTAAGATAGAAAGGGAAAGAAAAAGATAAGAGAAAAGAGGAAGAATAAATATGGTTAAAATATGTTAAAGAGAGTTGGGGTAGTGCATCGGTTTGGGCAGGTTTTTCTCTTTTGAGGCTCTTCATCACTGATGGGGTGGTCTTTGCTATGTAAAGGTTTGAGGATTATATAGAGGCTGGAGTTTTTTAGGATAAGCACAATTGTCGCATGTAGGATTCTAAGCAATGTGGTAGTGAGAACTATAGCATGTGGTTACCCTATATAGTATCATCTGCTGCATCTTAAATCTAGAGGTGCCTTTCCTATGAAGCAAGTGACAACTAGAGTTTTTTTTTTAATATATTGACTTTACGTGGAAGTATAAAAGAGAGAGAAAAGAAAAGAAGTAAAGGGAAGAAGAAAGAACAATTTAAAAAAAATGGGAAGTAGTGATTTGCCAATAAATGTTCTGAAAGTGGGATCTGTAACTTAGGTCTTTGGTGAACCATTGACTGTTCTAGTGGTCTGAAAGATCATCTGCTTTGGGTTCTAATAGAAGACATAAACAAAAAGAACTTGGAAAATTAGAGTATTTTATCAAGATACTGACATAATGGGCACTGTATGTTCATTTTTAACCTCATTTTTTGATGATTTTGTTGTTGTTGTTGCTAACTTTTATCAGTGTTTTACATATCTGGAAAATTAAAGTTTTGTCAGATATGTGGCAGAAAAATATTATCTACAAATCTGTGGGTTGTCTTTTTAGTCTACTCGTCTCTTTTTAAATACAGAGGTTGTTTGTTTTTATTGTTGTTGTTTGTTAACTTAATGTGAACCCATTTGTTGCAGTTGTTTGGATTGCTTTGTTTAGTTTTTTTGTTTTACTTTTGTTTTTTGGGGGGGCTATATCTGACTGTGCTTACAGGTTACTTTTGGCTCTGCATTCAGGGGTCATTCTTGTCAGTGCTTGGTGATGGCAGGAATAGAAATCAGGTTGGTAATGTGCAAGGCAAATGCTTTACCCCACTTATCCAGACACTAATGTGGGCCCATTTGTTATCTTGTATTTACTTTACAAATGTCACTGAATCATTGAAGATACCCCTCTCTCTATATATAAATTATATATATTCCCATTATATAATTTATATAATAACATATATAATATGTATTATATATAATTTATATTATATATAAAATTATATATTATATACATATGGGACTCTGCTGTTGTTTCCTCGGTATTGTTTGGATTCATGACTGATGTCAAGGATTTTAATTCATTTTAATTGACTTCTGTGCATGGTGTGAATTAGTGGTATGAGTTCATTTTCTTTTACTTTAAGGAAGTCATATCAGAATAAAAAGACAAAGAGAACATTCAAATTAGCAAGATAATAGATGAAGTTCATATACAATTAAGGATCGTCAGGATTCACAGCTGATTTGATTAAGTAAGAATTTATAGGCCAGAAATAAAAGGGAAAAATACAAGGAAACAGTAACTGAAATTATACCTTCTCCAAAAAACTCTTTTTAATGAGATAATTACTTAGATTTAAAGGAAGGACACAAAAATTGATGTAGAAATGATAATCAAAGGAACTTTATAAACTTGAAACCATCTTTTAAAGAAGCATCAAAGGACTTCTTTCAGAAACAAGACAAGTTTAAAAAAAAACCACATAATTTCTACCAAAAAAACATGCATAAATTGTGAAAAACTGAATCCAGCTTTTTGCCATCTGAGACATTTGAACATTCATTTAAAAAAGCTCAATGACTTAAAACAATATAGGCTATATTAAAACAATAGGCTATTCCTCTTAAAAAGGCCTGGGCCAACATATATTTATCACACAACATATTCTAAGATATTAAAGGACAGGGATGTTTAGTCATGAAGATCAAGGAATATGTACATTATGAATAGCTCAAAGTTCTAAACATTTTTCATCTAATTATGGGACATGCAACATTTACAATAATGTTTAATCTTAACCCACTGATTGTTCAGTAGTAGGCTGTTTAATTTCCAGGTATTAAAGTTTTTCTACTGTGTCCCTTTGTAGTTCACATCTAATTTCAAAGCTGTGTGGTCAGTGAAAGTAATCTGCAAAATTTCTATCCTCTTGACTGTATGAAGTTATGTTTTAAGTGCCAGCATATGGTCTTTCCTGGAGATTGACCCATGTACATTGGAGAAGAATGTGTATCCAGGATTCTGGGGATGGAGTGTTGTATATATATCTACTAGTCCTCTTTCTTCCATTTCTCTTTTCAGGGCTAGTATATTTTGTTGGTTTTCAGTCTGGTTGATCCATCACAGGGCATGTTGAGGTCTCCCACAATTGTTGTGTTATTTTTGATGTCTTCTTTGAAATTTGTCTATAATTGTATTATATATTTTACTGGTCTCTCATTGGGTGCATATATGTTTAGTAGTGTGATTTATTTGGGTTGCAAGCATTCCTAGATTAATATAAAGTGTCCATCTTTGTTCCTTGCAATTTTTCTGAGTCTAAAGTTTGTGACATCAGATATTAAATGGCCACCCCCACTTTTTTAAGGGTGTGGTTTGCTTGGATGATTTTCCTTCAGCCTTTGATTTTGAGTCTATGTTTATTCTGACTATTAAGGTGTGTTTTTTGTAGGCAGAAGAAGGTTGGATTCACCTTTTTAATCCATTTAACCACTCTGTGTCTCTTAAATGGTGCATTTAGTCCATTGACATTGAGGGAGATGATTGTCATGGGATTTAATATTATCTTTGTGTATATGTTTGGCATATCTGTTGTTCTGTCTTGTCTTAAAGTAGACCTTTCAGTTTTTCCTTTAAGGATAGTAAAGTTTCTGAGCTGTTGCTTATCAATGAAGCTAAGTATTCTTCCTTCAAACCTGAATGTGAGTCGGGCTGGATGCAGTATTCTAGGTGAAGCCTCCATTTCATGTAGCCTTGTCACAATATCCCACCACTCTCTTCTGACCTTGGGAGTTTCTTGTGACATGTCTGCTGTAAATCTTATGGATGCTCCTTTGAATGAAATTTCCCTTTTTGATCTATCTTGCTGCTGTCAGTATTCTATCTCTGTGGAATTTATCACTGTGGACTAGGATGTATCTTGGGGTGTTTTTCTTCAGGTCTCTTTTAGTAGGCACTCTTCAGTCATGCAGAATTTGATTACATGCAGTCTTTAACTCTGGGAGTTTCTCTGTGATGATGTCTTTGACTGTTGATTCGTCCTGGGTATCTTCTTCCTGGTTCGCTGGGACTCCGATGATTCTACATTGTTTGTCTGGAGTTTATCAAAGACTTCAATTTTCACTATTCATACTCTTTGAGTATTTTTTCCATTGTCTGATCATTTACCTTAAGGTTCATTTCCAGTCTCTTGCTGTATGAAGTTGTTCTGCATTTGATCTTCCATTCACTGATTCTCTCTCCTTGGCTGCTGTTACCCTGTTGGAGAAGCTTTTCATTGAGATTTTCAGTTCAGCCACCATGTTTTTCAGATCTGTTTTTCCAGTTTGGAATATTCTGATTTCTATCTTTGTGTTCTGTTCAGCTAGAACTATGTTTTCTTTGATTTCCATGAGGATCCTCCATATTTCTATTCTAAACTCCTTATATGAAAGATTAATCAGATAGTTGGTATTTTTCGGGTCATCAGAACTGCCATCTTTATTTAATGTTTCTGATGTTGACTGACATTGTTTCCCCATTGTTATTCTTGCTGTGTCGTTTTTTCTACGTTTTATGGTGGAGTTCATTTACTAGCGATGTGCCTGCCCAAACTGCTCAGGTGTTTTTTAGGACCTGCAGTGCTTAGAACTGCTCCTCAGTAGTGGTGTCCAGGGTGAAATCTGGACAGGTTTCGAGGCCATCTCTCTGCTTTCTTCAGGGATTTTGTGTGGGGGTTGGTCTCAAACCCTCAACTCACAAGCATCCACAATAAAGAAGACATAGACCCCACTCACACTCTTCCAGCATATCCTGGACACCGCAGTCTCTGCTTTCTTAATGGTTTTTGTGCTAGGGTTGGTCTCAAACCTGTGCTGCTCAAGCACCCATAGTAAAGGTGATAGCGACCTGGACTCACCGTGTTCAGTTTTCATGTTAAACTTTGGAGAGAAATTCTACCAGAATTTCTGGAGTCCTGCTGACTGCTGCAATGTAGCATCTTCACTCACCAAAGACAAAACAAAACGGGAATAGTTCCTTTTCTTTCCTCCTCTGTGTGCCCCACTCTGTTTGGAGACCCTGATGCTGTCTGCTCTAGATTAACCAGCAAAAACAGGGCTCAGTGGAGCCACCGAGGTATCTGGGAGGGCGTATTCCAACAGCAGTCAATAATTATTTTAATGTAAGTTTTTTCTCCAATTAAAATTAATATGCACAAATTATTTCGAATCAGTCTATACTTATGCAAAAACATATTTATCCCTTCTAGTACTCTAAGACTAGACTATTTCCTCTTTTTTAAAAGAAATATTAGCATAGTTGTAAAATCAAAGACACACACACAATGATTACATTAGATTCCTCAGCAGTACTGTTTTGATATTTTTAAGCTTGTTCTTATCAAACTTCTTTCTTCGATTTTCTGTGTTTCCTATGTTTATCTATAGAAAGATATCACATCTGAAACTTTTAGGAGCTGGAGACATAGAAGATAGGTCTTATTATGTTTTGCCCAAGCCTTTATTCCCCTGGTTCAATGCCTGGCATTTCATATGGTTTTGGAGATGACCAGGAATGTTATCTAAGCTCTAGCACTGCAAGGTTTGATTTCCAAATAAAAATAAGATGAAATTATTATCATATTTCCCTTATTTCCATAGAAAATATAAAACTACATTTATGTTACATTCTTATTTTCCTCATTTAAAATACTAATGGCGTTTCAGTTTGTAGATATTTTCTAATTGTCTGAACATTTGCAATTTCTACCATTGAGATATGCCACAAGGCTGAAGTGATAGTATAGTGGTAGGGCATTTGCCTTTCATGCTGTTGACCCAGGACAGACCTGGGTTCAATCCCCAGCATCCCATATGATTCCTGAGCCTGCCAGGAGTGATTTCTGAGTACAGAGCCAGGAGTAATCCCTGAGCACCACCGGGTGTGCCCCCCCAAAAAATAAAAAGAGATATGCCAGTTTCTTTAAGGAATCTTAAAAATTGTTTTCAATAAAGTGCAATTTCAGAGAATTTCCCAGGACATGAATATGTAAATATGAATGTTATATAGATGAGATTCCTAGAAGCATAGTTTTAGGAAAACTGGTTTAAAAAAATTAATTGTTTATTAAATACCACATTGTCTTCAGTATGATTCTATCAATTTTTCTTTCCATTGTCACTTTTTTTCTGTACCTAATTTATTGTTATAAAGAAAATGTTTTAGTAGCTGTCCTAATGTCAATATGTTAGTTGAGAATGGTATTTAAGGGCAACTTTGTTCTATTCAGTTTCTTGTTAAAACTAGAGTCAAATATATATATTTTAATAATTTCATTTTTTACAATTTTATTCTCTTTTAAGATAAATTTGAGTACTCACAATTTTTACATATTTTAGTACCTTTTTCTCAGGTAATTCACATATACCATCTCATTTCATTTTTGGTTTATATTATAAATATTTTCGCCAATTGACAATTATTTGGTTTTATATATATATATGTGTGTGTGTGTGTGTGTGTGTGTGTGTGTGTGTGTGTGTGTGGCATGCTATTTTCTATTAAATCTTATATCTAAAATGATTTTATGGATCCAGAAAGATAGCATGGAGGTAAGGCATTTGCCTTTCATGCAGAAGGTCATCGGTTCGAATCCGGCATTCCATATGGTCCCCCAAGCCTGCCAGGAGTGATTTCTGAGCATAAAGCAAGGAGTAACCCCTAAGCACTGTCGTGTGACCCCAAAACCTAAATAAATAAATAAATAAATAAAATTATTTTACTTTTGACTCTGCTCAGAGATCAGTCTGAGAGTCAGTGCTCAGGAGACATCTGTGCATGTGAGAACCAATCTATGGTAGAGCATGTAAATTCAGTGATTTAATGTGCCTTACTATCTCTCTGGCCTCAAAACTTGTATAATTGTAATTGTATTTTGCTTTTGCTTAATGGCTGAGATATTTTAAGTGCTAAGTTTCTGTTTGTTTTTGCTTGTTTGAGGGCCACACATGTCAGCATTCAGGGATTACTCCTGCTCAGTACCAGGAAACATGACTTACTCAAGGGGACCTTTCTGAATGGTGGGGATAGAACTGAGTTAGCCACAAGCAAGTGCCTTACCCACTGTGTTATCTCTCTGACACTTATGTGACATGTTTATAGAACTGTTTGCTCTCTTCTAAAAAATGACTTGTTATATCTAATCCCTGATATGCTTTGGCTTTCTTCTCTATAATATATGATTCACTGCACTAGTTAAAATATATATAATCTAGAGTAATATAAACTCCTTCAAATTTTGTAAAGAACTTAAAATTTTGTTCTTCCAATCATAATAACAGTATCACTTTAATGATAGACATTTTATACTATATTTTATTCTTTGGCAAGGGCTGGTGTCCCTACCATTTCTTCTTCAAAATTTTTCTTGCTATTCATAAGCATTTATTTTTTCCAAGCTTACTTGGATGCATATATCTTTTTTTGGAGTAACATATCCTTATGATTTTGAGCCATTTCTCCCAGAAACAAGGGAAATCTTTTCATTTATTCCAGGCTATTTAAATCCTTCAAGACTGTTTATAGTTATCTTTATAAAGATTTTCCCATTTCTTGTTAAATTTATTTCTTAAAATTTTATTTCATTGACAATATTACATATGGGAATTTTTCTAAATTATAGTATGTTTCAGTATTTTGTATGCAGCAATATGATTTTAAATGAAGGATGTAATATCCTGCTATCTTACTGAATTCCTTCATTTTAGAATTATGTTAAGTAATTTTCCCTTGAACTTTTGAGGCATATTATCAATCTGCTTAGTGGATGCTCTGTCTTGCTTCTCATATTTCCCTTTAAATGTCCTATTCTCCAGATGAAGGGAGATTTGTCTGATGATAGTTTCCAGTGAGTTCTGCTCCATTAATTTCCTAAAGCCAGAGAGAAACCATGCCTACAACCACATATTATTATTATTGGTGAACAAAAATACTTAAGTATTTCTGCATATTAGTGTTTGGGCAATATTCCCCTTAAGGAAAAGAAAACCCCTAAAATTTCACTCAGGCTCCAGGTTAATTTGTAATTTGTTATAGTAAACTTCCTACATAATTTCACACTAACATTTCTTCAAAAATACATTTGTTCATCTTTGACAGATATATATTGTTGTTGTAGTTAGTTTTAAGCTACACCCATTAGTGCTCAGGGCTTACTACTTGCCCTGTGTTAAATCACTCTGAATGATGCTGGGGGCACTATATATTATTGCATGGATAGAACCAGTACCTGCCACATGCAAAGAAAGTAATTGCATACTATACTAGATCTTTAACCCTCCTTGAATTACCAAAGATAATACCCCAATAAAATACTAAATAGTAGTTTCTAGTTTACAGTTGCAATATACGTAAATCTTCAAAGAGAAGAATTTTGATATTTTTCCTTTTTATATTCATATCTTTTGTTTATGAATCTTACATGACTGCCTTAGTCAGTAAAACAATATTAATAATAGTGAGTTAGTATGTATGCTGAATTTTATGTTGTTAATTAGAGAATGGATATGCCTATAAAAGCCCCTATAAATTACACTATGGCTATATTACAAAATACCTAATTTGAATTCATTAATTTCAAACTATTCACAATGTTTAAAGCACCAATATATGTCAAGTTTTGCTTAAGTATATTATTTCTTTGCATCTATGAATATAATTATTTGGCATACTTTTATTTATTTTGTGTACTTTTTATTCTTAATCTACTTTTTATTCTTAATGCAGAAAGAACTTTAGGTCTTGGAATAAAACACTTTGCAAAATAAATATGATATGTTTTAAGTTTTTTATCATATATATTTAAAATAAATGTTTACAAATAAAATTAATTTATGGTTTCATATTCTCTCTCAATTTTGGGGGGTCTCAGTCTGCAGTACTCAGGGGTTACTCCTAGCTCTGAACTCAGGAATGACTTACGGTGATTCTCAGGATGGAGTTTGAAACTGGGTAGGCTTCTTTCAAGGTCAACGCCCTACCCAATGCACCATCATTCCAGTAACAATTTTATTTTTTATTAATCAGGTTGTCATAGTACTTGTTTCTACTCAAAGTACTAAAATGTCATTGCTAATAAAGTAGTATTGGATAAAATCATCGTGCAAGTTTATTGTATTTTGTATCCTTAACTATTCTGAAGTTATAGAACATTTGTTGTTTCTCTTGACCTTTGGTATATCAATTCATCTAACAATGAAGAGTTCAATTTCATGACCTGTAGTACACAAATTCATTTGCTCTAAAGTCATGGAACTGTACATAAATGGGATATATATTACAGCATGTGCATTATCAATTGTTTTCATAAAAGGAAAGTACAAAAATGAGCTTAGTTATATGAATTATATTTAGAATATTATGTGGGGGATATTTTTAGATAATTGTATTAGCTGACTGTATAAACTAATTAATTAAATGCTAAAATTTATTATGTCAATTCTGGAATAAGGATTTAAGTGTACTTATAGCTTATATAGCGAGTCATCAGATATCACAAATAGAACAGATGTAGACATTCAGAAAATGTGTATAATGATTATTAATATTTGTGTCATTGGACTAGATTTAGGCTTTAATTTGATGATCATATAGTGTATGGGAGCTGGAGCAATGGTGAAGCGGTAGGGCATTTGCCTTGTTATGGGGCTAACTCAGGACAGACAGTGGTTCAGTCCCCTGGCCTTTCATATCATGACATTTCCCTGTACCATAGACATTACATATATTACTTACATATCCAAATATCTCAGTCATCATTGTCTTGTGTATTAATTGCTATAAGGCATTCGAGATACTAAGATATTTAGTTCTCAGGCAATGGAGCAATTATTTAAGATAAAATAATAGACCAAATGGAATTTAAGATATATGTGAGTTATGATGCACAAAGATTTATTTTGTTGTTTTCTTTTTTAATTTTTTTGGCGGGGGAGGGGCTACACCAGGTGGTGCTCAGGGATTACTCCTGACTTTGCCCTCAGAAACTGCTCCTGGTGCTGGGGACTATATGGGATACCAGGGATCAAGCCCGAATCGGTCCTGGGTCAACTGTGTGCAAAGCAAATGCCTTAACACTGTGCTACCACTACAGCCCATGCACATAAACTTTCTAATAAAACTGGGATAGGAAGTTCAATTGAGAGAGTAAAACTGAGACCAAAATCATAGTACAGCAGGTCGAGTAGTTGCCTTACACGTGGCCAACTCTTAAACAAATTTATTTTAAGGCAGTATAAGACCTGATTAATAGAATATATAGTTCTTCAGTGAGCAATTTTTATATTTGAATCCAAAAATAGGAGGGATAAAAAAGTGTCTTTGACAAAAAGCAAGAAATTATAAAAAGAATAGACTATAGGGTGGGAGTGATAATAGAGTCATAAGGCGTTTTACCTTGCACACCGCTGACCTGGAATGGATTCAGGTTCAATTCCAGGCATCCCAGATGGTACCCTGAGACTGTCAGGAACGATTTCTGAATACAGAGCCAGGAGAAACCCCTAAGTATATCCGGGTATGGCCCCAAACCAAAAAGGATAAAAGAGTAAACTCTATATAGATTAAAGAGAAAAAATACAATTATGTACAGAAAAATTATATAATCATATTGTATAATACATATATAAATATAATGTATTATGATATTTATTATATATCATATATAAAGTTATTAAATATAAATAATATTTTAGAATAAGAAAAATTAAAAAAAAAACGATTAAAAAGTAAAAGAAGGGTCCGAAGCAGAGGCGCAGCGATAAGGTATTTACCCTGCACACATATGACCTAGGATGGACTGCGGTTCCATTCATGGGCGTCCAAAGTATTTCCCCAAGCCAGGAGCAATTTCTGAGTTCATAGCCAGGAATAGCCCCTGAGCATCACCGAGTGTGGCCCAAAATTAAAAAAAAAATGGTCAAAGAAATGCCCCTTATTGTGATTCTCAGGTAAAGAAAATAAAAGCATACTACTTTATAATGATTTATGGAATAAAATATTACCAAATAACGTATATATTATATATTTTACAATTTTCCTCATGCTCGGCCCTTATTTTCCCTCAAATTTTAATAGAAGAAAATGGCCTAAGTTCATTTTGATATTGAAAAAATCTTTTAATGTACCTTTATTTCATACAATAGTTATTTTCCTTTAATTAATATTATTTTCATTGTGTTTTTTAAATTTATTTCAGGGGAGTTAGGTCCATTATCTAGCAGTACTAAGTACTTTCTTCTAGCTCTATGATCAGAAGGAGTTCCTGTGCCCTGAGCATCATATACTGTTTGTGGGACCAAATCAGAAGCAAAAGGAAAGAACCTTATCCTCTGGACTACCTTTTTAGCCCTTTTAAAATAGTTACTTTTTGCATCTTTAATATTATTCTATCATCATTGTAGGTTTAACAGTTTAATACCTCCAATGTGCCTTATATAGTTTTTCAACTTCTTCTGTTGCCTTGACTTCAAAATGACTATTAATTTTTTATGCCTGGCTTTATGTAATTTCCCTTGAGGTAACATCAGGTGCAAAGGCAAAGAGCCAGATGCATAATTTTGCAGAGCTATGAGAACTATGTTTTTAAAAAATGATAGAAGACAAAGATAGGTATACTTGCTTCAAAACCAGGAGAATTAATAGATCATTACAGAGCAGATATAGTTTTAATCAGTAAAAGTTTGAGTAAATTTTGTTTAAATATTATTTAAAACGCTTGAAAATAAAGCTATTTTGCAGTGTGAAAGATA
>PVKC010022531.1:0-17644 GCA_004027635.1 Crocidura indochinensis
AAAAAAAAAAAAAAAAAAAAAAAAAAAAGCACAACCAATTGTCACACTCACTGTGCTGTCCACACCATCTGGAAACTTTCTTGGTCTCCTTCACCATCTCTCCTTTCCTTATATTCCCTGTTCCTGTCCATATCTATAGAAGCTGCTTGTGACCTATGTTTCCACTTTAAACATACACTGCACAGAGCTTCAGTCACAACTAAGAGGGATATTCAATAACTGTAAGCACATTCTGCAAAACCTAAACTCAGATGTTTAGCTCAATGTTCTCTGAAAGTTCAGTATAGTTAGGAAATATTAATGAAGAACCTAATATGCTAGGCCCTTAACTGGCACTGGATGTGGGATATTGAGACAGATGAAAAAATTCACATAGTTTTGAACTCACTCCATTCTTGCATTTTTGCATTCAAATTTTTAATTGCACTTTCTAAGTCTGCTTCACTTAAACGATTTCCTAACTAAATGTTGTATTTTAAAAAAATTTTGTTTTGGTTCTTCAGAAGACTTTTCTTGGAGAGGAAAAATATATATCTGTACTAAAGAAGTTTGAAAGCCGGGGTCGGATAGATAGTAGGGTGCTTGCATTGCAAAGAATGATCCCTGAGCACAGATCCAGGAATAAATCCTGAGTACCACCAGGCAAAGTATCAAAGCAAATAAATAAGCAAGGAAAAAGGTTTAAAAACACAGAAGAAACCTAAGTATTTGATTTCATGTACAAGGACTCTTGTATGTAAACTGGAATGGACCTCATATCCTCCTTGAAACTCATATCCTTCTTTGCACGTTCCTCCTACCTCCACACAGCCTGCTTCTTCTGGTCTGAGAATTTTTCCTCTCTTGGAATGTCTTCTTCTTTCTTCCATTCCTTTCCTGTCCCTAAACACTAAATTGGAACCAGTGTCAAACTTCCATTGATGAAGGAATAGATGCTACCTTATATGTACCACAGAAAGGCTTTCTCAGCTTTCCTCTCCCCAGTCACCATAACTTTTGGGTTACAATTTTGAGTTCTTAGGTTCAAAGATTGCAGTTTATTTATGTCTCTCTACCTTGTGGTCACCACAGCTGGCTCTAAATAAGTACTTCATAAATGTGCATAAATCAGTAAGCAGACTGAATAAGTCAGTAAACAGACTAAACCTTAGAACCTAAATGTCATTGTAAAAAGATTTGAGTTTTCAAATTCTATAAAATGTTCACAGTTCCTAAGCATAATCACTGCTTTAACTATTGATGAACATGATCTCCTTGAATCCTCCAAACTAGTTTCATGAGATGACAGTACAATTTTTTTTTATGGAGAGCCTGAGGCCTAACGAGGTAATGCAATGTGACTGACTTCCCAGAGCTAATCAAAGATAGAGTTAATAAAAGAGGCTCCAGCGCTAACACTATCATCTACACATTGATCCTGATCCTTCTTCTCACAGAGAAGGATGAATGCAATTGTGCAATTTTTTGATAATGCTAAGTCATGAGGAATTCTGAAACATGCACTTCATTATTCTTGTGGCACTCCAATGAAGGAACTGCTAAAATGGCATTGCAAGTATGAAACAGTTTGAATAGCAGGGTTTCAGGGAACAAAATAAACATGCAAAAGTCCATGGATTTCCTATGTATATATGAAATAGAACAGAGAGAAAGTATTAAATTAGCCCATTCACTATTGTGCCTCAGAAAATTAAGTTCCCAGGAATAAGTTTAACTAAAGAGGTGAAAGACCTATACAAAGAAAACTACAAAATACATATTTAAGAACTATAAAGACATAAGGGAATAGAATCACAATTTCAATTCATAAATTGGGAAGATTAATATTATCAAAATTGTAATAATCTCAAAACATTATATAGATTCAGCACAGTCCCTATCAGGACACCAATGACATTTTTAAAGAATTAGAAGTTTTGAAATTCATATTTAACATTAACTCCCTCAGATAGTCAAATAAATCTTCGAGAAATAAAATATGGGTAACATCAATTTTCTAACTTCAAACTATACTTCAAAATGGTAGTAACTAAAACAGCATGTACTCCAATAAAGACAGACCTGCCAATCAATGGAACAGAGTTGAAAAACCAGAGACAGACTTCCACGTATATAGTCAGTTACTCTTTGATAAAAGAGCAAAAACATGAACTGGAGCAAGAAAAACATCTGAAATAAATATTGGGAAAAATGATTGTTCTCAAAACAAACAAACAAACAAACAAACTAATAAAAAAAACCCTTAGATTTCTGCTTGATGCCATGCACAAAAGTCATATAAAGGGGCCTGGGTGATAGCATGGGGGTAAGGCGTTTGCCTTTCATGCAAAAGGTCATCGGTTCGAATCCCGGTGCCCCATATGGTCCCCCGTGCCTGCCAGGAGCAATTTCTGAGCATGGAGCCAGGAGTAACCCCTGAGCACTGCCGGGTGTGACCCAAAAACCAAAAAAAAAAAAAAAAAGTCATATAAAATGAATTAAAGACCTCAATATCATACCTGAATCGATAAGATAAATAGAAGAAAACAGTCAGATTTTCCATGACATTAAAACTAGATAAATATTTAAAAATGAAACACCACTGACCAAGCAAGTTGAAGTAAACATAAACAAATAGGTCCACATTAGATTAAGAAGCCTCTGCACCTCAAAGGAAACAAAGATCAGAATACAAAGACATCTCACAAACTGGGAGAAATTACTTGCCCACCACTAATCAAATAAAAAGTTAATATTCATAATATAGATAAAGCGCTGGTAGAACATTACAACAAAACAGCAACCAATCATATATATTCTCTTCCTTTTCTCTTCCTTTTTAAAAGAGAGGGACAGAAATCTCTTCAAAGAAGAAATCCAAGTGGCTAAAAGACACATGAAAATGCTCTATATCACTAATCATTAGGAAAATGCAAATCAGAACAATAATGAGATACCAACTCACACCAAAGAGACTGACTCATCCAAAGAACAAAAGCAACCAGTGCTAGTGCGGATATGGTGGAAAATGGACCCTCATTTACTGTTGATGGGATGTGGACTAGCCTACACTTTTGGAAAACAATATGACATTCCTCAGTAAATTAGCAATTGAACTTCCATACTACTCAACAATTTTATTTTTAGGAATATACCTTAATGACCCCAAAACACATTTAGGGAAGGAAACTGTACTGTACGCTCATTGCAGCACTATGCATAATAATCAATAGCAGGATAAAAGATCTTATTTTTTTTTTAGATCCCCCAATCAATCCTTTACTTCCTTCTCTACCAAATTTCAGGATCACTACAATAAAGAAATCAAACTTGCCTGAGTACACGTGTTTAATTTTACTAGTTTTGTTTTCTATCATCTGGGCAACAGTTAATTTACTTGATGACAAGAATTAATCTTCAAAAATATTGTTTGTTTCTATAACATTGATCTCTGATCTGGTTTTTATTATTTGTTTTCCTCTGCGATGTTTGGGTTCCTTTGTTGTTAGTTTTTCGAATATTTAAGGTGTGCCTTTAGGTTGTTGATTGTATATTTTTCTTCTCTACTTATGAAAGCCTGTATTGCTATGAGTTTGCCCCCTAATTATTGCTTTTGCTGTATCCCATTGATTTCGGTAATTTGTTTCTTTGTTGTTATTAGTCTCAAGAAATCTCTTTATTTCTTCCTTGATTTTCTCTTTGATCCAGCTTTTATTGAGCAGCATGGTGTTTAGTCTCCAGGTGTTTAGTTTTTTCACATCCTCTTTTTACAATCAATCTTGATTTCTGTGGCATTATGACATGGTAGGATGCTTGGTATGATTCTTGTGTCTGTGAATCTTTGTAATAAATTAGATTTATGTTCTAAAATGTGATCTATACTAGAAAGGGCTGTTGTTGTTACCATTGTGTGTTTGATTTATATAGACATCTTTTGAGTAGTTCATTTAAAGTCAGTTTGGTTAGAGCCAATCTTGAAAGTTCTTTTTTTCTCTGCGGATGTTTTTATCTGTCCTCCCATAAAAATGAGAGGTTTGCTAGGAAGTGGACTCTAGGTTGAAAATTTCTTTTATTTAGTAATTCAAATAGGCCATTCCACTTTTATTCTTTCTTGGATCATTTCATATGGTAGACTGATTTTAATTCTTATGTTAGTTCCTTTATACTTAGGGTTTATCCATTCCCTCATGACTTTAATAAGTCCATCTTTCTTCTTTATTTTTGTTTGTTTTGTTTTGTTGCCATTTGATATTGTTGTCACTTTTGGTGTTGTTTCGTTAGAGTCTATTTTGTTTAGAAATCTTTTTGCCTCCTGTATTTATACAGCAACCTCTTTCAAGAGAGTGGAAAATTTCTCTGCAATTATCTCTCTCACTGCTTTTTCTTTTCCTTTCCCCTTTCTCTCCACTTCTGGTATTCCTATAATTCCAAGATTATTTCTCTTCTCTTTGTTCATTAGGTGCCTTATACTTTCATCCATAGTTTTGTCTTCTTTCTTTTTTGACTTCTTTATAATTGCTGGCTTGTAATTTGCCTTCAAGTTCATCTTATGATTTGTGTGAATCAAAAATAACCTATGTGATTCTGTTACTATGGCTGGCTAACATGGTTTTTAGTACCTTCAGTTTCATTTACGTGGATTTTCTCATCTTTTGAAAGAGTTCTTCTTTGAGTTGGTTCACTTAATTTAATTGACTTTTTTTCCCCCCTTGATTTCTATTGCTGAAACACCAAGTGTTGACTTTAGGTTCTCATCTATGAGGCTCAGGCATTTTAATGGACTTGGATATTTAACAAATTTTTTCTCCCTATCCCCAGTTACAGTTGTCCTCCATAGTTTCTCCATTGTTTTTTGCATTTTGTGATGATATGATGGTGTTTTAGGCTCCTGTGACTTAAGAAACTGATTTATTGAATTGTTTATACAAAAGGTAGCTATATATACATTGGACTTACAGGTTATTTTCCTAAATAATCAAGGTTATCTGAGTATAAAAGAAAAAATTGCCAAGTTATTACTTGGTTTGCTCAACTGAGTTTTGAGGCTATATATCTCTTAAGATAAAGAAATGTTAGGACCTATCAGCCTAGAAATATTAGATATAAATTGGGCTTGGGTACAAAAAAGCAGATGGAGAGCTAACAACAAGACCTTACTGAACTTTCTGCCATTGTATTAATGACTTCACTAGAGATACAATAGTTTTTCACAAATGTGCTTACTACTATACCTACTATACTTTTTCTATCTTTTTAATTTTAAAACTTCCTTCCCTTCATTTTTCTTTATTTTTTCTTTTCGATAACATTGTTTTCACTTATCTGGGAACAAATGTATTATGATCATCTATGTAAAATATGTGATACATTTTTTAAATAAAATAAAAATTAAATAAATAAAACAAATATTTATTAACTGATTAAGTCATTTGCCTCTACATTTGATATGATCCAGAATATGCCAAATTGGAAGTAGTGATTTCTGTATTTTACCAATGGCCTCATCACTGGGACTCTTTTTAGTGACCCTGAGTTCTAAAATTCTAGGGGAGAAGCTGGAGTTTAATCCTAAAATCCTGATTGTTAAGAGTACATTTTGACTTAACATGTGATTGCAATGCCAGGGTATTACTGTTTAACACTTAGTGTTGTTGAGATATGATGAACAATATATATATACTATATATGATAATTATGTTATATTATATAACACATATTATAAAATATATATGTATCTTTCATTTATTTGGTTGGCGCAGCTTCAGTTTGGTTTGGTTTGGTTTGGTTGTGTTTTGACTGAACCCATGACTTCCGTGAGGCATGGATTCTACCCCTGAGCCACATCTCCGGCTTTAGCAAAACATACCTTCTTCCGGCAGTTAATACAGCAAGGAAGGAGGGAAAGAGGGTCATTCTTTTTCTTTTGAACTCTTGGTCATGTTCCAAATAGGTGAGGTGAGGGACCTAGGAAGACCGCAGCTGTCCTGGACTCACCGCTTGGTGGCAGTACACCACACTTCCTATCCCTGTTCTTCCGTGGAAATGTATGAAGGTGGAGCTCACTTAAGGGCCAATCTGCACTTTTTAGTTTCCTGCATTGCTTTGGATGCAAATGATTCCTTACAATTTTAGACAGTAACAAATATTGTTTGTGTGTTTGTGTGCATGCATGTTTACTCTCAGTTCAAGTGACATGGAACTTTGCCAAAGTCATACTAAGCTACACTCATTAGACCATTTTCACAGGGGGTTTTGTACATAAAATTATCTGCAATTAAAAATGTAGAGACATTTTTCTCAGTGTGACATAGCTTTTTAAAAGATAGGAATGAAACTACCATCAAAAAAGGAACTCAATGTCAGTAATTTTCTTCCTCTATTCTGCCATTATAAAGGCTAGCTAAAGGAACTCCAAACACGGCTCTTTCTATTCAGTCTGTGGTCTCTTTTAATGACCTACTTCTAACTTCAGCACATTGTGATGAAAGTAATTATACCAGGAACTCAGAAGGGTAATTTGCTAGGGAATCGATGATGAGTTAAAAATGAAATAAACAGTATGTGTATATATGTATATACATATATAAGAATATATAAGTCATATAAGGATATCTTATTATATGAATATGTAAGATATATACATATTTATAAGAAAAAGAAGCATGATGAAGGTAAAACACAGTTTTAGAGAGAAGAGTGCTGTATGTGTATCTCGCTTGCTTTTTCCTCTGTTTCTTTGCTTATTTACATCCTGAAGAAGCCCATGTTCTCTCTTGAACATGTACTCTCTCTCTCTCTCTCTCTCATTTCACATCTTTCTAAACTAGTTTCAGTAAAAACTATATTGCTTCACGAAAAGTAATTTTTGCAATAAAATCTCATCAGATATTTTGCCTGACTCCTCCTCCAGAAATGTGTCAATGTTCTTGAAATGCTTGGAGTAGCGTTTGCCACAGGTAAGCCCTCCAGATAGTCATATTCTATGCTTTACTGAAGACCCATCATATATATACTGGAACCTATAATAGCCACTTTGGTAGATGCATTCAAGGTGCACCAATCCCTATATATTCTCCATAAATGTCACAAATTAGTGAAATTAGTCCCCATTGTTCTAGAATCAAATCAGAAAGACAGTGTAAAAAATATAGAAATGTGTGTGTGTGTGTGTGTGTGTGTGTGTGTGTGTGTGTGTGTGCGTATGTATTTTCCCAAGTGAGAAGCTAGGACATTAGTCTTTCTCTGCTTCAGCTGGATCTGACACAATGTGCTTGTAATAAGGAAAACATAATCCAAGAGATACATTATAATAACATTTCTGTTGAGATTAAATATCATTTGGTACTGTGCCAGTGTCTAGCTTTTTATCTAACGGCCCAAATAGCTGATTGGGTATTGTAGCTCTTAACATGTCACAGTGACTCTAGCCAGCCCTGTTGTCATAATTTTGTGTTTATTTTCTTCCAGAGTAGGAAATTTAAAGTCATATAAAATGTCTGGTCTCCTTTTTAGAACTTGTTTTCTCTTTCCTAGAAGAGTGGAGAACTAAACTTTCCAAATACTCAGTCTGTATACTTATATTTATTTATCAAACATGCATTATTTGCAACGCACTTTACTGAGGATTATATCAAGTCTTTTCTCAATTTATAACTCCAGTTCTATATGGCTCCTGACTTATACTTTAGGAATCACAGAACTGATGCAACAGTTACTCATTCTCCCTTTAATTGCCAAGATAGTGCACAACAGAAAACTAATCAAATACAATTTGCAACACGTATTTGTTCTTTGGTTTTTCCTATTTCTTCTTTAGCCCAATTGTAAAATTCTCAAAGATAATAGCTTGAAATAATATGAACTCATTTGATTTTTGATATTTCTTGATCACCTACCTGACTTAAGTTTGAAACTGTGTTACTTTGAAGAAGTCATTATTTAGAAAATGGGAGAAAATAGAAAATAAATAGAAAGCACTTAGAAAGTGTTTATTGGGTTATTTTTAATAATATTTTATTGTGACCAAAAGTGAATAACAAATCTTTCATAGTAATATTTAAGGTACATAGTGACAATGGATTAGGGTCATTCCACCACCAAGGTTGTCCTCTCTCTAACTCTTCCCAGCATGTGTCCCATATCTCCCTCCTTTGCCCCCTGGAGTGCTAGTATAACTGTTCCCCTCTGTGTATAGCTTGTTGTAGATAGGGTATCCATTCTGTTGTTGTTGACTTTGGGTTTGGTGTTTAAGTCTGATCATTTTTTATTTCCACTTAATGGTTATTTCTCTCAAAATTCTGTGAAATAGCTGTCTCTTTTCATATGGGATGCAACAGTAAATAAACCTTCTTGCCCCAAATTGCAGTTCTACAGTTCTTACTGTAGGTCACTGCACAGTGAGGAAACATATGAACTTAATTTTAAAAACTTCTGATATTTTTTCCTGGGCCCCAAATACTGCTGAGATAAAGAAGGGGTTACCATTGGAGAATTAAAACACCAAAGCAAAAACAATTGTTAAATGTTAATATGTTGTCATATTGTTTTATTTTATATATATTATTATTACTATTATATCATCCTTATCATTGCTGTTTGGACACATGAGCCCCAGAATTTCTTAGTATCTGTGTTTGCAGATCAGTGCTCAGAAAACAGTTTCAAAATACAAACGCTGCATTTCAAAAGTCTGCGAAGTTCAGTTGACTTTTAAAGTCAGAAAGTTCCTTACCCTCCACTTCCCACACCTCCCCTCCCCTTCCAGGACAGTTCTATGAGCTAAAGGTCAAGTTTTCCAGTGAGAAGGAGGACAGGACTAGAAAATCCTCAGAGCAGGTTAGCTGAGTAGTGTGCCCCTTAGGCCATGGTGGAATGGGAATACTGGCCTTGAGGGGAATGCCTGATCTAAGAGGACTCCCTTGGCAGAGGCAAGAATCATGTGCAAATATTTGCTGTTTTTGCCAAAGGTTAGGCACTAAGGGGAGTGGGAACAGTGGCAAAATTGGGACTGCTCCCAACTAAATGCTAAGAACATAGTAGTAAATGAGTGGCTCTGAAAAAAATAAGTTTTAAAAAAATAGTTTGAATTGTCTTAAAGTTCAGGATAGTGTACAAGACCTGTACACTTTTTGTCCTCCACCCCTCCTTTCCTTTGCTTCTTTCCTTCCTCCCTCACCTTTCTTCCTTCCTCCTCCTCTCTTCTTGCTGACCTACACTTAATTACCCATCCTCCATATGAGTCAACATCTCATTTAAGTCAAGTCATTTCATTCAAAGTCTATTCTGTCCTTTATACTTATAATCATTTATTTTACTGAAATTGTGTAAAATGTGCCTCACTCCAAGCGGATATGTATACATTCTTTACCTTTGTTGTATCTACTAACTTCTCTGTATATTTTCTTTAGGTATTGTTCTATTATTAAGTTATTTGAGATGGGGTGGGGTCTCCCTAGTATTGTCAGAAAACCTGCTACTGGGTACCACTAGGGTCACACCACACAGTGCTTGCAAGGAGCGTGTGAGGAGAACTCAGAGTGGAACTCAAGTCCTACTACATTCTAGGAACCTACCTCAGTCCTTCAAGCTCATTGCCAGTCCAGGTCTTGTTTTTGACTCTTGTCCTCTATAAGACATTGAGGAGACTGACATGGTAGTGATGAAAGAGAGTAAAGGAGGTCATTTTTGGGGGGTGGAGGGTTGAGCAACACTCACAAGTGTTCAGGGACTCTTCTTAGCTCTATATTTCAGGAATCACTCTTGGAGGGCTCCAGGAATGTCAGGGATCAACCTAGGTTGACCTCATACAAAGTAAGCATCCTGCTTAGTAATGTTCTATTTCTCAGTCCCTAGAAAGGGGAAAAAATTAATGTGCCTGGAGGCTAGTGAGATAGTATAGAAGGTAGGGAGCTTGGCTTGCAGTTGGTCAGCCCAGGTCCCCAGGTTCTCTCAATTCCCACCAGAAGTGATCCCTTAGCACAGAGCCAAGAATAAGCCCCTGAAGGCAGCCAAGTGGAACCCTAAAATGAAAACAAAACAAAGAAAAGAAATATATATGGGATAAATGCCTATTAGAGTAAGAAGGAATTACCACATTTAATACCAAGAGAAATTTATTATCAACCCTTTAGATTAGAACAAAATTGAATACTTTAAAATCAGAGTACCCTCATTTTATTCTAATATAGATGGAAGTGTGATTGCTCTAATAGAATAGAGTGCCACAGAAGGATGCTTCTTTCTCCAGTCACTTGGCATCATTGGGTGACTAGAAAAAGTATTAATGAGCAAGTAACTAAGTTTTTTTTTTCTGAGATGAAAGAGACCATTACAGGATCAGTTATGCAGGTCTACTCTTAGCCCAGGGGTATCTTCTGCTCTCCAGAAAAAGCAATAAGTGCTCCTCTGTGTGATCCTCCCTATTTATTTAGAATATCCACTGAGGAAGGCCACTCTACTGTCCAAATGCCTGTTGCTCATCCCTTCTGTGCACAGACCTCCTGAGGCACAGGAGAAGGCCTGAGTTGTGAGTTCTGCATGTTTTTCAGTGCTGGGATATCATGGCTGTGTACTCTGCCTGTGGATATTGGGTACAGTGGCCCTTGACCCACTCACCCTCAGCCTCCTTGGCTAAAGTTTGAGCTCATTGAGTTATCCCCTGGGCCTTCCTCACTAAACTTCTCCTTGGGTATTTCTTAAATAATTTTTTCTTCTTTGGTAATTCAGGTCAAATTTGCTGATTTCTAAATCTAGTAAAGATTCAAGTAATTTTCCATCTTGACTGCCTTTTGTACTTCAATCCCAAATCACTTAATTCTTAACTCTGCACAGATTTTGCTTTATTCCTTAAATCAAAGAAGGCTCCTCAACTTAATTCCACCCACCCCCAGCATTAACAGAAGTGCCGTACCCACTCCCACTATAAAGAGTGAAGGATCTACTTATATAACACAGGAAAGAGAATATTATTCATTAGTATGGGAAAGCATAAAATAAATTATGAATTTTCTGAAGTTAGTATATAAAAGTAGTTCACTGAGGAGAGAGTCTGAATTCTAGTCTTGCTTTTACCACTTGAGAAGTAAAGGATTGTGTGTGTGTGTTGTTTTCATCATTTACCTCATTGAGACATATTAAATTCTTTGTAACTATAATCATAAACAAAGAAATGTAAGGGAGCAGATAACAGAGGCTGGGTAAAGAATCTCTCCTTGCTTTTTGCCTTCCCCCGTTCTCCCAACCCCAGACTTTCCTGGCACTAACATCTATAGAATTCATTAATCCATCATGGAAACAATCTAACAAGTTATATTTTAAATGTTCAGAATGTTAAATATTTCATAAGGGCTTTGAGAGTGAAAACAGAAGAGTGTCAAGAAGTTTAATCAACTGGTAGTGTAACTTCATCTTGTCCTCGATTTTCATTAAATGCTAAAATTATCCCAAGCTTCTCAGAGCATTCTTTGAAGTTCCATATGGTTTATATCCTAGCAATCTAGCAATTCATCAATCTGTTTACATACTCAAGTTATACTTAGATTGATATTTAACTCTCCTCTGAATCGTTGCTTTACCAAAGATTTATAAATGACTGCTTTGCTGTAATATAATAGATATTGCATTTAACGGAAAATAGTAATCATTTTGTTATTTAGAGTTCCTTTCATTTAATTTACACACAAATAATGACATATTTAACCACAGATATGTAGAATTGATTATGTTAGGCCTCCCAACATTGACAAGTATGCCAAATCCTGGGCACTGATTAGTTAAATAGCAACTAAAGTTTTGGATATAAATAGCCTCAGACCAAAACAAAATGTTTATTAAATTTATGTGCAGGTATTGTTACACACATAGAAAGTATTCCTTTAACTTGTTATTCTCCTTTTTGAAACAAAACCTTTATCTATTTCATGGAATATGTCAGAGTGATATTTAAAATCTGTCAGAAGATATCAACACTGTATGAAATAGCCTTCCCACTTCCCTTACTCCTAAAGCATTCTAAAATTTGAAAGTTGAAAAATTTGTAAAAGTCATTTACTCCAACTTCCAAACCTAAATAGAAATCCCCTTTTGAAATTTTGTACAGAGTCATAAAACTTGAATCCTTGGGCCCGGAGAGATAGCACAGCGGTGTTTGCCTTGCAAGAAGCCAGTCCAGGACCAAAGGTGGTTGGTTCGAATCCCGGTGCCCCATATGGTCCCCCGTGCCTGCCAGGAGCTATTTCTGAGCAGACAGCCAGGAGTAACCCCTGAGCACCGCCGGGTGTGGCCCAAACCCCCCCCCCCCAAAAAAAAAACTTGAATCCTTTTAGTGACGGTGAGCTCACTGTGTATTTATCCATAATGTCGGGAAAATCTTCCTTGCAACAAAGCCACAAAGGATCCTAGCAATTTCCCTAGCAGATCTAAACCTTATCTTTCTCATTAAATAAACATCAAAGAAGTTTTTGGAAACTAAGTTCTGTACATCCTCTTTTCCCTTTTATTTGACTTCTAAACTCAGGTGAGTCTGTCTTCTTAAAATAGCCTCTGAAGACTGATCTTCCCTATATCAGGGATCTTAGTACCACTTTCTTGCTCTATTACAATGGTTCTTGGCTGATCTCTCTTTATGTTTATTCTCTTTATTCTCATCATCCTTTATGTTTCATCACCTAAATATCACACTAAAGGATATCACACTAAAGGTGGAGACTTTGCTCTTTTCCACCAACAGGCTCTGGCTTAGCACCTCAATTTTCTACAGAACAATTTTTTTCATGGTAAGTTCCATCCCAGAGAACTTTCTGTGCTCAGATGTCCCAACATGCAATTATAATTCATAATTCTAATCTTTCTTTAATTATATTACTTTTTTTGGCCACACCAGTTTGATGCTCAGAGGTTACTCCTGGCTAAGCGCTCAGAAATCGCCCCTGGCTTGGGGGGACCATATTGGATGCCTGGGGATCTAACCGCGGTCCTTCCTTGGCTAGCGCTTGTAAGGCAGACACCTTACCTCTAGCGCCACCTCACCGCTCCCAAATTATATTATCTTACTGAAATTTTGTTTCTGTATTGCTTAGGGAAGGTTCACTGGTATTTTTCATAGCTTCCTTTGCCACCATAGGCCAGCCTGTTGCTTGTTCTCTCCTGCAGCCACTAAACCCTCTGTCCATTTCAATCCAAGATTTTAGGGATATCTTATTTAAATGATTGCCACTCTACACTCCAGCCATCAGTGCTTATAGTCCTGTAAAGAACAGCTGACTCTGAGAAAATAGGGCCTCCACGAATGGTGTGGCACAGCTCAAATGTCCATGGAGAAAGTCAGATAATATGCAAGTATGATACAAAGAAGGAAAGAAAGAAAGAATGGAGGGAGGAGTCCAATTCCCAACCTATACAATAGCAATCGACATTCACAGACACCTAACCCTACCCTGACTTTTGAAAAGAATATTGAAATAGTAATTTCCTAGACAAATTTCTACTTCCATACGCTACTCCCCAAGTACAGTAAATAGACAGTTTGCAGGTATCTCTAATCATCTTGAGGCATACTTAAATAGAGCCTCTATTTCTAGATACTGAACATAGCTAGATATCATAGCCAACTGTGTCTTTTAACTGTAAGATTACATGTAATCATGTCAAAGGACCCCTTTAATCCATTTGAACAATGAAGAGAAGTAGAAAGTCATCAGATATAACAAAGAAATGATCTATGGGGACATAAAAACAGAAAGTAGTTATGGAAACTCTGGGAATGAGGGGGTAAAGGAAATAAAAGAGGAGAGGACAGAAGAAAGGGAGGTAGGGATGAATTTCAGTTCTGATTTTTTGAGGTTTTCTTAGGTGTGGTCCTTGTGCAGTGACTTTCTATCCTGTGTTCAGCCAACTGAAATTTATTCAGAATGCACCTACACAAACACAGAAAGCACAGAAAGTTAGTTTCTCTGAAACTATTAACTTCACTAGAATTCTTGAATTATTGATTGTGGTATATTGACACTTATAAAATTGTACTTTCCATATTTTAAAATTACAAAACTTCAGAGGGAAACACTACAAAGTCTCAACACGGCCTTGGGAAATATATTGCCTAAAGCTTTCTGGATAGTGAGCATGTAAAGAAAGCTAACAAAACATGCTTTATTCAGTCCCATCCCATAGTGGATACTTCAAGTAATCATCTCAAAGTTTACAATAATCTATTAAATATATAATCAGGAATTTTACAATTAATACATTTTCTCATTTCTTATTTTCTATTTGATTGTCCAGTCTCCATCTGGTTCTCCAGATACTTCCTGTGTTTTTCTAGAATAAAGCTCTATACTCTAATGAACATGCTGGTTCAACCCCTTCTTGTCTGAAAATAAGGGAATTTGTGGCTATTTAAAAAAATTAAATTTTCATAATATTTAGGAAAATGATTTATTGGAGCTGCAACTTCCCTTCTCAGCCCAAGTGAGAGACTAACCACTGCATATTCCAAAGCAAATTGCTTGTCCAGATCTATTTCTTTCCCTGATTTGGGAAACTATGTTAATTGAAATGCAGAACATAATTTTTCACTCACTTCTTCTCGTGTAGTCTGGTTAGATATACAAGAATGCAATAAAAATAGCAACCACTATTTATAATACTTGGTTTATATGCTATTTTATATATGTACTTTTTTTTAGGTCACACCCGGCAGCACTCAGGGGTTACTCCTGGCTCTCTGCTCAAAAATCACTCCTGGCAGGCTCCGGGGACCATATGGGCTGCCGGGATTCAAACCGATGACCTTCTGCATGAAAGGCAAACATCTTACCTCCATGCTATCTCTCTGGCCTATATATATGTACTTTTTGATAATATATTTATTTACAAGATTATTTTATATTTTCTGTACATCAGGTATAAGTAAATATTTGCTTCACTTGATGTCATTTTATGCTGTGAACTAGCATCTAACTTTTAGATAAATATTCACAGCATAAAGAGTTTATACTGTATGTTGACTAACACCCATCTAACAAATGTCAGAGTTTAGATTTGAGTTTAGTCATGATTTTTATTTCCCACTCACTCCGACTTGGACGAATAAAAGGAGAAAGCAGTTATAACTGATAATAAATACATACCTATTCTTTTAGTTATTTGTACTCATAAAAAGTTGCTTTGATGATTGTTCTAATCTTTTTCACAGCTGTAATTAATATTGTTGTGGTGATATTGATGAAACTTGAACACTGGAAAATATATGCCACCAACACAGACACTAATAAACTAAAATGGTTAGCTGGATAGATGATCCACTGATAGATCTAATTCCTTAAAGTTCAATCTTTATTTCATGTTGTAATTTTGGAGGTTATGTGTTCATAACTCCAAATACATATATTTAATAAAATAAAGTTTTAGATAGGGTTAGTTCATAAAAAGTCAACTGAAAACACTGCATAAGAAAAAGAGGCTAGTACAACACTATTATGTTTACATAACACTGTGTTTTAGCTTTACCTTCCTTTCTAGTCTTAGTTGATTCTAAAAAAAAATTGTCCTGATATGAATATTGCACTATCAGCATCAAAGTCAAACACATTCATATGTCAAGGACAGAGGTCAAAATTTTTTCCAGTCCAATCATGGTTTTATTGTCACTTTCATCCAAGAGCTTACAGCAAGCATTTTCACTGTGAGTGTTTCCTGGTGTGTAGAGTGAAACAAAAATGGTCTCAAGGCAATGAGGAGATTCAATGAGAATTCAGAGTTAAACATTCTTTCTGGTATTACTCTTACTTCTTCCAAACTCTTACTTTATCACATAAAGTGGTACTCAATGGTCCAAACTCTTTATCAGATAAATAAAGTGGTACTCCATGGGAATTAATTGACATTTTGTATACAGTAGAGATTCTATTATAACTATTTATTATGTTTTTAATCTTACAACTATATTTGACTTTATTCCTTTCTTTTTGCTATTTTGGGGAATTATTTTGCTTCTAAATTTGTTATTAAACCCGTCCATATGTTGTGACTGCTTTTTTTATTGTAAGAATTTATTCAAGAGATAAAATTGAGTAACATAATGTGGTAAACTAACATAACATAATATAGTAACATAACATATAATATAATTGATATAATAATATATGTAAGTCAAAGAAAGTTTCTGATTAAAAACACAATTTTTTTCATAATGTCTTACATATCTTTCGCAATAGTATTTTAGGTACATATTAACATTGAATCAGGGGAATACCCATCACCAAATATGCCCTCCCCCCATTCCAGTTCCCTTTCTACAACCCATATACCCCACCATCGCCCCCAGGCTGCTAGAGTAGGTGGACCCCTCTTTGTCTGGGTTACTATTAGTGATCATATATCTGTTTGGTCCTGGAACCCTCCCTTGTTTCCCCCTCTATTTAAGAGGCAGAGCTAGATAAATCGAGGTATGTGGTTTTGTTTGAAGGAAAGAAAAGCAATAGATTGGGGTACAAAATAAGAGGGGAAAAAAAGTCAAATACACTGAAAATGGGTGGAGTCCCTCTAGAGGCTTCCAATCTCAGTTTGAGAGCGGATGTGAAAAAGGTAATTGGAACACCACAACAATACAGAAAGAAATATCGAATTAAATAACCAGTGAGCACTACAGCAATAAAGACAGGCACCACACAATAGTCTCGGTTCTGAAATCAAATCATGCTCGAGTGCAAAAAGAAAGAGAAAGACAAGACAGAATAAAATAAAATCATATTGGAGACATCAACCTCAAGCTCCACACCAAAGGAAAAAAAATCAATCGATAAACATGAAGAAAATGATTGTTTTGTGCTTTTTTTCCTTTTCTTTTTCCTCTTGCATAGGCACAGTAACTATTGGATCTATTATAGAGGGAATTCCCTTGACCTAGGAGATATAGGGTTTCTCCACCCCTGAAGTATACTGTCATGGGGTTAACTCTAGAATCCTTGCATGATCATTTACTCTCCCCTTGTTACTTTCATGGTGTGTGGAAGACTTCTGCTTTGTCTTAGATGGTAAAATCAGACCTCTGTATCTAGAGATCTTGGTGGCTGTGCAGTTCAAGGAATGGAGCTTATGATGAAGTCTTTCTTTGTGGTTCTAGCAGTTTTGCTTCTTCAGTGTCATTTTAATCCATCTTCTGTAGTTGGTGTTCTTGGTCATTATGTTGCTCCTAGAATGGAGTCTGGGATAAAGTCTTTCGCTATGTTTCCGAAAGACAACCGTTCAGTTGCGGTTGTCTCAGTCAGACTTCTGGAATTGGAGCTCTTGTTTGTTGAACAGATCGTAGATCAAAAGCTAGACTAGAGCATTTTGTTGCTGTTGTTGTTATTGTTGGTCCCTGGATACGTACTGTACAGTCTTGGTTGCAACAACCTGGCATCTGTATATAGCGATCTTGGCTTTTGCACAGATCAAAGAGTGACATGTTTTCTAATTTTGTCGTTTGATAGCTGAGGGAAGGACAACTTGCTCTTAGATCAAGTTGTTCCCATATCCTCATTGTCAGGTTATCAATTTAGAACTGGCACATGTTGGTGTCAGAGCAGCATTGTAAATGCCCTGGAGGGGATTTGGTTCCTGGAGCTATTGTGGAGAACTCTGTCGTTTCTATGTCTGGGATCCAGGAGTTAAGGATCAGTGTCTAGTT
>PVKC010022532.1:0-17621 GCA_004027635.1 Crocidura indochinensis
ACTTATCTAGATATGCAAAAAAAGGATTCATTTTTTTTGTTTTGTTTTTGGGTCACACCCGGCAGTGCTCAGGGGTTATTCCTGGCTCCATGCTCAGAAATTGCTCCTGGCAAGCACGGGGGACTATATGGGACGCCGGGATTCAAACCGATGACCTTCTGCATGAAAGGCAAACACCTTACCTTCATGCTATCTCTCCAGGCCCAGGATTCATTTTCTTAACACTGTATATACTTTGAGAAAAGTCTTTGGATTCTATTTAGGAGTTGCATAATATGAATGCATTGATTTTAATTATATTAAATATAAAAGTCTTTAGTTTGCTTTTTATTAATAATTTTTAATTGAGTCTCCTTGAGATACAGTTACAAAGTTGTTCATGATTGAGTTTCAGCCATACAAAGTTCAATACCCTTCAACAGTACATTTCCCACCACCAATGTCCCCAGTTTTCTCTTCACCCTCTCTTCTGCTTGCAGATATTTTTCTTTTCTCTCTTTTTCTCTTTCTTTATCTCTATCTTTCCTTTTTTTCCTTTTATACAATGTGACTTGCAGTGAAGAGGTTTCATTTATTACTACTGAAGGGGCATCATGTATATCATCACTTTACCTTCTTTCAGTGCCCACTTATTATCTAGAGACTGATCATTTCCAGCTGTCATTATCTTTCATAGTGGTATCTTCTCTGATCTAATTGCATTTCTCCATTCTTTATGGCAAGCTTCCTATTATGGATCTGTCCTCCTGGTTTTTGTCTTTTGTTTTGGGATATTATTACACTATTATCATATATATATATACATATATATATATATATATACCTAGGTGTATATAATATACATATAAAAAACTCCCTCTCACTCATTTTCACTCAGCATGATATTCTCCATATATAATGTCTATCTGTAATAGACATTGGTGAGGTCAGATCCTGAGATGTAGAAGTTGCTAGGAGATCGGATTCTGGGCTAGTAGAACACTCATAAAGAAAAATCTACAAAACACTTCTGTAAAACAACTCACTTTATTTTAGGTAGGAAAGGATTAAAGCAAGGTGGCGCTAGAGATAAGGTATCTGCCTTACCAGCACTAGCCTAGGACGAACCACGGTTCGGTCCCTGCAAGCCAGGGGCAATTTCTGAGCACTTAGCCAGGAGTAACCCCGAGCATCAAACGGGTGTGGCCCGAAAAAACAAAACAAAAATAAATAAATAAAATAAGAAAGTAGGATGTGTGGTCCCCCCAAAGCCTGCCAGGAGTGATTCCTGAGTGCAGAACCCAGAGTAACCCCTGAGCACCTCCAGGTGTGGCCTAAAAACTAAAAGCAAAGCAAACAAACAAAATAAAATAAAAATAAAGCATGGTGTGTACTTCTGTATACTTTGTGTATAAAGTACTTCTGTGTACTATTTTAGGGAAAATAGGGTATAAGGAGATTAGGGAAAGCAAGAAGTGTACTCTGTGAGTTCAAACAGTTCTTTTAAAGTTGGTTTTGAGACTAAAGTTCCTGAGCTGTTATTTACCTATGAAGCTCTGTATCCTTCCTTCAAACTTAATGAGATTCTAGCTCGGTAAAATATTCTTGGTGCAACATTTATTTCATTGCATTTTTTTTTTCGATATATCTTACTACTGCCTTGGGGCTGTGATTTATCTGTTGTGAGCCATCCTACTCATCCTATGAACTTCTATTTTAGAAAAGCTATATAGCGGGTTACTATTGATTGAATCTGCAAAATTACAGACTTCACACCTAAAGGTTTTTTGCTACTTTTTACCATTTTTCCTTTTGTAGTCTCAAGATGCTTCTTTCCACTGTCAGTTTTCTCTATTGATACGGAGATGTCAGCAGAGTTTGTGTGGGTGAATCTTGCAGCCCTGTGAACTTTGGCCTGCTTGGGAGACCACACCCCTGCACATGGTCTCTACATGAGTCGGGGGGCCAGATTTCATTCTTTTTGAAATTAGATACCTTCAAACTAGTTCATGGAATAGTTTTATATCGTTTGAAGCCCATATATATGCTGTGTTTAATTGACAAATAGAAATCACGTTTGTTTTTAATTACAATGGTAAATTATACTATAGATTGAATGAACATGATCAGAAGTATGATTTAGGTACTATAGTCACATATATTAATTTGGGTTTAACAAATTTCTTCGCGCATTTTATCATTTTTCGAATTATTTTTGAAAGCATGAAGTTATAAGTATATTCAACCTTTTATTTATTTATTTATTTTTTATTTATGGTTTTGGATCACACCCAGCAGCGTTCAGGGGTTATTCCTGGCTCTTCACTTAGAAATCGCTCCTGGCATGCTCTGGTGACCATATAGGATGCCAGGATTTGAACCACCTGCCTTCTGCATGCAAGGCAAATGCCCTACCTCCATGCTATTTCTCTGGCCCCATAATCAACCTTTTAAACATGGCCACACATCTCATGGGGCTGGAGCAGTGGTAAGCTTTAAGGCGTCTGGTTTGTGCGCGCTAACCTAGGACTGACTGCATTCGATCCCCGGCATCCCATATTGTCCCCCAAGCCAGGAGCGATTTCTGAGAGCATGCCAGGATGACCCTAAGTGTCACCAGGTGTGGTCGAAAAACCAAAGGAAAGAAAAAGGCCATACAACCATCTCCAGTACCACAGATAGTCCCCTGAGTACTGTCAGGAGTGATCCTTGAGCATAAAGCCAGGAATAAGCCCTGAGCACTGCTGTGTGTGGTTTTAAAACAAGCAAACAAATATATATATTCTAATATAGGGTAGTGCTATAGAACTTAGCATTAAACAATATTTTTATTATTAGCATTAGTGTTCATAGGTCGGCAACATCATCCTTGTTTGTCTTTTCATTTTGTTTTGTCTATTCATCAGTTTTATTTCCTTCTTTTGCACACATTGTTCAAGTCATTCATTACTATCTTTTCCTTCTGTTTTATTTTGCTTTACTTGATTCCCTTATGTACAAATGTACACATTTATTTCCATTATGAGAAAATGACAATTTTTTATTTTTATAGCTAAATAGTATTCCCATTCTAGAAATTTTTCTTTATCGTATCACTTATGAGCAGATATGTTAGTCGTATCCATATTTTAGTTATTATAAATTTAAAAATAAAATTAATTAAAAAATAAACTTATGTGGCTAGATCATTTATGTAAAAAATATAAAATATTTATGTACAAATAAAATATATTGGTAATACTGAGATTTATAAGTATAGTGAAGATTGCTTTATAAGTTTATGCATGATTTATCACATAATTTCTTCTTCAAATTAGCAGTATTTCAAATCTATGAATATTGGGCCAGAGAAGTTGTGCTATTTGTAAAACACTTGCCTTGCAGGTGTCTGACCTGAGTTCAGTTCCCAGCAACACACTTAGTCTACTGAGCTCTGCAGAAAAGATCCCCGAGCACATAGTCAGGAGTAAACCCTGAACCACACTGCTTGTGGCCAAAGAAACAAATGTGTGAAATTAATTCCTTTAAGTAGAGAAATCTTTTATTGATATTTTGATTCATTTTTAAAAATTAGTTTGTTTTTTTCATATATGAAGAACCATACAGGACAACAGAAAAATAATGGAAATAGATCATTCTTTTCCTTATATTCATGATTTGTAGAGTGAAGTAAATGAAAATAGGTAATAACTGCAGTGTACACTGTAGTATTGATTCAAACTATATTCACTCATAAGTGCTGTATTCACTTATGAGTCTTTGAAATACTAAATACAAATAGATACAGAAAGTTCTTAAAAGAATGATTTCATAACATGAAAGAAATATTCTTATAGTTTATATGAGCTCACTTACATAAAATGCAAACATGATGAAATTTTCTATACAATAATTATTATACCATATTTACTTCTTTTTCTAAATTTAAATTATTTTAACTCATCTAAAACTGTCTAACTTTACATAAATTTCAATGACAGTTAAAATCAGCTTTTCTGGGCCAGACTGCCTCTAAAGTGCTTGTGTTGCATATCGCCATCTCAAGTTTGATTCCTGGGTTGAATCTAAGCCTTGCCTGGAATGATTCCTGAGCACAGAGCCAGGAGTAAGCCCTAAAAAAACTAGGTATGATTCCTAAGAAAAAGAAATAAGGAAAAAATTAGCTTTTCCTGAAAGATAGATTATTTGATTATTATCATTTTTCTTCTCATCTCAAAGTAGGCAATGTTTTATTGTGTTTAATTATTTTATTTGAAATAATTTTGGATTTATAGAAACACTATAAAAATTCTCATTTATTTTTATTGTTAAGGTCTTATGTAACCATGAATGGTACAATGATAATTGGTTAAGCTAGATATAATATTGATTACTACCTATAAATCTTATTTGAATTTCCCATTATTTATTAGTACATTTTTCTGTTCTATAATGTCCTTACTAAATAAGGACATTATAATCATTTTTCCTTCTATCCTAACCTATGTCAGTTTCTGTTTTTGTCATTAGTGAATTTGACACTTCACTATATGCTGAGTGAAATGAGTCAGTAGGAGATAGACACAGAATAGTCTCATTCATTTGTGGGATTTAAGAAAAATAAAAGACAGTATGGTAATATTACCCAGAGACAATAGAGATGAGGACTAGAAGGATCAGCCCATGATATGAAGCTTACCACAAAGAGTGGTAAGTGCAGTTAGAAAAATAACTACCAACAACTAGTGATAAGAGAAATAGAATGCCTGTCTTGAAGACAGGCAGATTAGAGAAGAGGGACATGGGAGGCATTGGTAGCAGGAAGGTTGCATTGGTGAAGGGGGGTATACTTTAATGACTGAAACCCAACTATAAGCATGTTTGTATCCATGGTGCTTAATAAAAATATTATAAGATGAATAAATTTAAAAAATAGGGGACAGAGAAATAATACAGTGAGTATAATACTTGCCTTGCATTCAACATACCCTACTCCAATCCCCTGTATCACACATGCCCTCCGTAGGAGTGACCCCTAATTATAGTTAGGAATAAAAAAAGAGGGGGGTAAAGAAATTTTCTGGAATATTATTGACTAATACTTTCCAACTATTAGATTGAGGTTTTGATTTTTTTCTGACACTACATAGATGTCTATTATTTTTTTTACCAGTGTAAGCCATTGAACATTGATTAAAGTGTTATTAAGTTGTTATGCTGTAAAGTTATTTGTTTTTAATTTTCCCTCTTTTAAGATTATATATATTTGGACAAGTTAATTTGAGATAATATCCTATTTATTTTCAAACATCTCCCCACTAATTTTAGCATCCATTGATAGAGTGTATCTGTAGAAAATATTTACTGTGATATTCTAATGGCATCTTTCTAATTCCTTATTTCTAATACTTTTATTTCTTAGACTTCTATAAGAAAGATTATGAATTTTACTTCTATAATTTATACTTATATGGACTTAATAACTTATTTTATAAGTATAATTTCAAACTGTCTTTATTTAATTATTTAAATAATAGCCAGCTATGACCATTTGCTATATCAGGTTAGTGCCTGTGTTCTTTCAGTGTACCACCAAACTTCTTTGATTTATGGCTTAAGATGCTGAGGTGATCTGATGTTTTCTTCTCTCTACACCTGAAATAAACTATTTTTCCAAAGAACTCTTATTTCTAAAGTATTTAGAAACTAACATTTATGATGCCTTCCTGTAGCTTGTGTAATGAGACAATGAAGAGCTATTTCAATAAAAAATAATGTAAAAGAAACCAGAATCTGGACCCTCTAATTTTGATTTTAATATCTTTAGACTGCTGTTAGGAGCAGTTATTGCTATCTTAAAGAGTGTTTAGCAAAATTCACTTTTTTGTACCAATCAATATATATACGTATATATAAATAAATATATATATATATTATGAATTGCCTTTTTTTGTAAAATCACATTTTTTTCCCCTTGGGACTGTGTTGCCAGTTCTTGGTAAGATATTTGCCTTTACATGTGATGAACCTGGGATCTCCAGCACCACATATGGTCCAGAGTCCATAAGGAATAATGCCCAATACCAGGATTAAGTCCTTAGAAGGGTCTGGATGCTCCTAAACCAAGCAAAAAAAAAAAATGAAATTAGTAAACATACTTTGTTAAGTTTAAAATTAAGCTTACTTTGGTTTATCTAAATTGGCAAGCACTACTAGTAATAGTGATCAAAAAATTATGAGTTAGAGGGGCCCGGGAGATAGCATGGAGGTAAGGTATTTGCCTTTCATGCAAAAGGTCATCAGTTCGAATCCCGGTGCCCCATATGGTCCCCCGTGCCTGCCAGGAGCGATTTCTGAGCATGGAGCCAGGAGTAACCCCTGAGCACTGCCGGGTGTGACCCAAAAACCAAAAAAAAAATAAAAAAAAAATTATGAGTTAGAGAGCTAGCTCAGTGTGCTGAAGAACATGCTCTGCATTTTTGGAGCCTCAGATTGATTCCTGACAATACAGGTCCATTGAGCATCTTGAGAGCTTTGTGAACAAAGAGCAGAAACTATCCCCTGAGCTCAACAGAGAGCCCCCTCCCCCATGATTTATTCTGAACTGACATGTGAATGTCAAAAATTATTGTATTGTATTTTAAATCTAAATGTTCCTACGTAGTTTTTAAGTCTCTTAGCAATTATTTCTTCAGTAATAAAAATAATACCACTGGTAACCTCCATGCATAGTATATGGAAGCAAAGCAGAATGATAGGCATTCTTAGATGTGTGTTAGAACTTAATTTAACTTCCCAGCCGATATTTCAAGGTTAGAACTACATAAACTCTGGGAAGAGATCCAGAGGTCTAGTATGCATTCTCATAGTAAGACAATCACATGAGAAGGAGTTGGAAAGTTTTATTTGACCTTGAATCTATTAAGTTCATGCATCAGTTGAGCTAAATACCTTCCTGAACCCATTCAGGAAGGATTTCTTAATTGGACTATCTGACTACATATCTGGCTTTTATAAAGCATTTTATCCCAGTCCAAAACTAAATTATTTGAGTGTTGTGGGAAATCTGAATGATTTAGTCTTTTAAAAATTATGCTATATCTAGCAATTTATTTTGCCAATAAACTTGGAAATATATCATCAGTATTATAGTGAATGTTTTTAGTTCAGAGACAGTGTACAAGAGTCTGAAGCCTGGTAGCCTTTATCAGAGCTACTGGGCCAAAACAGTGCCTTATCTCCAGGATATATCATTGAACTATTGAGCCAGGTTGACAGGGGGTCAGTGGAATTAGCCCTGGGACCCACAGAGCACTACTTGGGAGCACCCCACCAAAATAAATAAACAGGACCCTTTTGGATATGCTGGTGTTTTATACTTTGTTCTGTAATATAGATCTATATTCACTATGAATTTCTGACTAGATGCATATAAAAACCACTTATATAGACACCAAAATGTATTAATTTTGGTTATTTTGAAGTATTGTCATACTAATACTACATGCCCATTACATGTAACACTAACAGTTTTAAGAAATACCAAAAAATAAGCAAGTAGGTGTTAAGTATATTAATTATATTTACTAGCAATGAAGTTATTTAAGTCTTTATGATTCAGTTTCCTTTAATTCCCCTAGACAAAATACTTTGTATGTTCCTCAGTGTTCTTTTAATGGATGAATTGGATCATGAAAAAGCCTTTTATAAATGTACACTGCTATAAAAATAATATATTTTGATCTTCATAAATATAGCACTTTCTGTCTTACTTTGTTTTGAGTTCAAATTCTACAACTTCAAAAATTTATATTATTAATTGTAGTTAATCTATAATCAATATGATTTTATGTATATAGATATGATCAGAATATAAAATAAGCATTCCATTCTTGTTTTTTAGTTTCAAACTATGTTCTTTGATAAAGAACTATGTTCATTATTAAAAGTATGTGTACAATTTTTAAATTTTTTTTGGTGTTTGGACCACACTTGGTAGTGCTCAAGATTGACTCCTGGTCATTCCTGCTCAAGAATGCACTTAGTAATACTCATGGTGAGGCTTGGGGTACCAAATGAGACATGGCAGATTACCAGGGTCAGCCATCTGCAAGGCAAGTGCCCCACCCTCTGTACTCTCTTTCTGATCCCTTGTATGCATTATCCAGTAAATTTTAAAATAATGTTTCCTGATTTTATGAATCAATTTCATGAGCTGAGCATTTGTTAATTTTTGGCATTTTATCTTAGATTTAATAATATCCTTGAATTAAAAACACTTGAGAAGAAAACTATAAGAAATAAGGGGTCCAGGGGCCAGAGCGATAGCACAGCGGTTAGGGCGTTTGCCTTGCACGCACTGACCCAGGACGGACCTGGGTTCAATCTCAAGCATTGCATATGGTCCTCCAAGCCAGGAGCGATTTCTGAGCATATAGCCAGTAGTAACCCTGAGCTTCACTGGGCGTGGCCTCCTCAAAAAAAATTGAAAGAAAAGAAATAAGGGGTCCAGAATGATAGCACAGTGGGTTGAGCATTTGTCTTGCATGCAGCCAACCTGGGTTTGACCCTCCAACATCCCATATGGTCCCCTGAGCCTGCCAGGAGTAATTTCTGAGTGCAGTGCCAGGAGTAAACTCTGGGTGCCACCAAACATGGCTCCAAAACAGAACCCAAAACAATGTTCTGATGGTCTTGCATTAATATATCTAGTTTTGTCCTTCATGTGTGAAGTCCCATATTTTAGCCTCATGCTTTAATAGGTGTGATACTTTCTCTATATCTTCCAGGAAGTCACTTTTTCTAGGGGAATAATGGTTCTTTCATTAGTTTACAACTTCACATCTTTTTGGGAGAAGTGTTTGGGGCCATGATGATAGAACTTCAGGTGCATTTCCTGGCAGAGCTCTGAGGATCATGTGATGCTACTAACAGGACCAGTGTTGGCCTCCTTCAAAGCAAATTCCTTTACCTGTGTACCAGTTCACCAATCTCTTATTTTGTAATTTATATTCAAATTCCTGGGCTAGATCTTTGCCAGATTTTATAGATAATTAGTAATGCATAGACTAACCATTAGGGAGATTCTTTGAATGGTGTCCATCTATTTCTCCATATGTAAATGTTAATATAAATAAGATTTGTTAATTTTTCTATTTAATGTTTGCTGTATTTACTTTCAGTTTAACCTTGCCTTTCCATTACGACAACAAATAAAATAAATCCATTAAAGAAAGAGCTGTTGCTTTCCTATCAGTAATACTTTGGGCCCGCATACAATTTAACAATCCCAAGTACATTATTATTTGATATTAAATTATTATGATGATATTGAGATATGTATATATGGGCAATATTTATGTTAATGTGTTAATTCTTCAAATTTCGCATATCTAAAGGTGTTCTGCCCAATTGCATATCAATTGTGTCAAAGCTAGATATCATCAAATATTCCTCTTTTAACTCCCAAACCTTAACAACTTTAAATCTCTGCCTTAATAAAAAAAAATACACACCCATAATTGAATCACCTCTTTTTCCTTTTAACACCAATGTAGAGCATAAATTCTGTATATAGGGAAAATACTTGTGGGGCCATCCATATCTCTTGAATCTAAACAAACCTATTTCCAGAAAATAGAAATAATTATACCTCTACATAAGTATAAAAGCATCATATAAATATAACCTCAATTTCTGCCATTAGTAAAGGACTCAAGTGGTATAGAAAACAGTAAATCAGCAATGAAAAAAGATATCAAGGAATAAAACATTACAGTTACATGACTAGTAATTTTATAATACATAAAATTTGTATCTTTTTACAGTGCTCTTAACAAAAAAAATTTGTATCTAAAATTGAGCAGTTTTATTTCTTAGTTAAATACAAAACCCATATGCAGTAGACAATACTACACCAATTTAGATAAGCAAGAAATAGTGTTTTACTTTAGATATCAACTGTGCCAAAAGAGACATACTGCAGAACAATCCTGTTTAGAGCCAGTGATTCTCTTTAGTCCCATTGTAAACTATCCAGATCTGTGCATAGGATTTTTTTTAGAGGTTAATAAATTTTGAATAAGATTGGTTGTTAATTGGAGATAGAGTTAGTTTCCTCTAGTGGCTCTGTCAAGTTCTTTAATAAACTCTATAATCCCTTTGTTAAATTAAGTTTCTAAGTTCTTTCCAGATTTCCATAGGTTTCACATATCAAAACTAGTACCAAATCTAACACCATCACATAAAGATACAGGTTTGAACTTATTCTCTAATTAGTTTTAGGTAGATAAGGTGTCAGATCTTCTTTTTAAAGTTCTAAGCGTAAGATAACTTCTGTATAATTAGTGTCAGAAATTAGAGGGGGAAGAGAAATCTGAGCTTGCAGATCAAGAAAGAATTTTAAAGCCTTTCTTGAAACAATCACTGAGAAGTTTAGTACCTCTCACATTGCTCGGGGCCATTTCAAGATTCTTCATACTTTTTTCAAATACTAGATTAAGTCATACAAAGGCCCCTCAGGATTAAAAGGCTGTGAAGTTATTGAGCTTTGAACTACATTTTATCTATCTAACACAGTGTTAAACTAGCTGAATCTAGATTTTTCTCTGAAGCAGAAACCCCAGTGCAATATTAACTCTGTGCTGTGCCTGATACTAGATAGAATTAGTTCTTCCCTTTGAACCAACTTGAACCTTTTCCCAAGGAAGCTAGCTTTCTTCAACCGTCGTGAGTCATCATTTTTTTCCATAGAGACTAGAATTGCTACACTTAATAATCCCACTATCTAATCTTATATGCTAATTTTAATGTTGTTTACATGGAAAAGTAAAATTATGTCTGCATTTGACTCATAGAAAGTTTTTCAGGCTAATCACTAACTCTTTTTGTTCTATTTTTGATTGTAGTGCTGTTAGATTTAATAATAATAAAAAAGACAGGGAATATCCTTTTGTGGCATGAAAATATATCTCAGTAAAAATAAATAAACAAGAAAAAGGTTAATTCAAGGCCTAGATTGTATCTTTCTTGCTCGGTATTCAACTAAGAATATTAAAATTTTTAAAAAGTGCAACTAAGAATATTAAAATTTTTAAAAAGTGCAAATGAGACATACTAGAAAACATTCTTTTGGCAATGGTAATAGATGCCAGTGGATCAATTGATGCTAGGTAAGAAAACAAGAACATAATACGGGGTTGTTTTTTTTTATTTGTTTGGGGTTTTTTTTGTTTTGTTTTGTTTTGTTTTGTTTTTGGGTCACACCCAGCAGTGCTCAGGGGTTATTCCTGGCTTCATGCTCAGAAATTGCTCCTGGCAAGCACGGAGGACCATATGGGATGCCGGGATTTGAACTGATGACCTTCTGCATGAAAAACAAATGCCTTACCTCCATGGTATCTTTCCGGCCCATAATACAGGGTTTTTTTTATAAATATATTTGGTATAGGAAATAGCTTATTAGGGGCCAGAGCTGTGGTGCAGCAGTAGGACATTTGCCTTACACGCTTAAGGATGGACTACGTCATCCCCCAGCATCCCATATGGTCCACAAGCCAGGAGCGATTTCTGAGCACATAACCAGGAATAACCTCTGAGTGTCACCAGGTGTAGCCCATATCCCCCCCCAAAAAATACCTTATTAATCTCCAATAGTTTATCAGAATCAGAGTAGATAATCACATTATATAATCCTATATTTTAATATTAGGTAGCATTTGTTTTTGTTAAATAAGGAGGAAAATGAATAATGATTCATTCTAATATACTTGGTTTAAACATTAAAAATATTTTAATAAATATGGAAGATACCCTTAATCTGTAATTTTAATTGGGTGGAACATCTCATATCCTAGTAGTACTAAAGAGTAAATTTCCCTCTGTAGCCAGGACAGTTAGTCAAACAACTTAAATTTGATTGGATTTAAAATTACTACTTTCATGTAGAAAGCATGCTATTTAAAGTGATATCACCCCAGCAGCGCTTAAGAGTTCTGAGGTACATTCCTAGTGATACTCATTTTAACAGTAAGGGTCTGCAATAAGGTCTGTTGGAGATCACTAATGCTAGTGTTCTTAGCAGTTCTGAAGAGGGGTAACTACATGTAGGGCTGGGAACCAAACCTAGGGCTTCAGGTGTACAGGCATATACTCTACCCCTCTAAGCTCTTTCGCCATTGTTCTGAGCTATATCTCCTGCCCCATGTTTGTTTGTTTTAAAAGAGAAAAATGGCAAAGTATTTTGTTACCTGCATCCAGCTCTGGTTTAGACCCCAGTACTTCCAGGGATTACTCCTAAGAACAAAGTCAGAAATAGCCCCTTGAGGTGGCCAGAGCAGTGGCGGAAGCAGTAAGACGTCTACCTTGCCAGCGCTAGCCTAGGACAGACTGTGGTTTGATCCCGGTGTCTCATATGGTCCCCCAAACCAGGAGTGATTTCTGAGCCAATAACCCCTGAGCATCACTGGGTGTGGCCCAAAAACAAAACAAAACAAAACAAATAGCCCCTTGAATGCTGCCTGATGTGGCCCAAAATCTCAAACAAAACTCTTGATAGTGTAAACTAAGACAAAAAGATAGTACAGAAAGATAGTACAGGGGTTAAGGCACTTACTTGTCTTGCATACTATCAACCCTATTTCTATACTCAATACTAAATATGGTTCCTTGAAGACCACCAGGAGTGATCCCTGAGCATAGGAGCATAAATTAGCCCTTAGCACCATCAGGTAAAAACCAAAACCAAATAATATTAATAATTCAGCAGAATGAATAAGAATTAATATCTTCATTTTGAGTATTGATCTATTTTTTATTGTTTTCTGACAGCCTATCTCACTTTTTTTCACTAGCTATTATAAGCAAATCTTGTTGACCTTTGTTTTAAAAACCATATTGTGGACATGTTTAATTTTTATAGGCAGTGACAAATAAGCTAGTTCACATATTTTATGTCTTTAATTCTACACCATTTTTTAGACTTTTAAAGAGGTTATTTGAGGCTTAGCAATTGCTAATGTTAAAAGCCAGTGGACAAGAAATGCCTTTGCAGTCCTTAACCATCTTAATATTTTTTAATAAACATTCTCTTTGCCTGTAATTGACATAATCTCAATGAAGTATATTTGATAAAACCTCTTATCTAAAAATTTACTAAGGATAATTTATTATTTAGTTATTATTATTTCAGTTACTCTATCTGTGTTATTTCCAGCCCAGTAAAACTAGACCTTTGTTGATTTGTACAGGTAGAGATTTACCTTTGGCCATAACTTTTCTTAAAAAAAAGTTATTTCTTCCTTTTTTTTTTTTTTTTTGGTTATTGGGGGTCATACCTGGCAGTGCTCGTGGGACCGTATGGGTTGCCAGGATTCAAACCACCATCCTGCTTGAAGGGCAAATGCCTTACCTCCATGCTATCTCTCCAGCCCCAAGTTATTTTCTTTCTATTATAAAAGTGATATTAGAACTTTTGCAACTATATCTGAAAATGCAAACACATTGATAAGAAGAAATGTTATCCTATAATATTTCTGCCAAAGGTAATTTTGTTTAAATATGAGAACTTTTATCTGAATATTTTAATCTTCATGCCAGAAAATACATGTGTTTTAGTTTCTATAATGTTAAAGTATATTATAACTTATGCTATACTTTAAAAAAAAAGATACTTTTCAAATTACATTGACCAGTAGCTTGCTTTTAGAGACTTTTTTTCTTCTTAATTCATAACACATAGAGTAATAGTTAAAGGACAGTGAATATAAAGACTATATGAATGGAATTAAAAAATGAAAATTTTTCTCCATTCTCAGCCCTAGGAATTAAAAAACATGAGGGCATTGACACTCAGGGTCTCCACTACACCTGAGAATTGTCTAATTTCTCGTAAACTAAATCCTGCAAAATCAAGATCCTGAGTTAATGTTGCCTGATAGCTTGCCTCTCTTCATTTTTCAAGCAGATACTGATAGATTCATAAAGGAATGTTATAATGAGATTAGTTCTTTGAATCAGAATTGAAATACTTATAGCTCTTAAACTAAAATAATTAAGAATTTTCTCATTTGGGGAAGTAAAAGAAATGAGGTATTTGGTACACATGATGCATTTGGTTTGGTTTGGTAGTTGCATTATCTCAAGTAGAAAACTAATAGCATCTTTAAGGTTTGATTATAAATGGCATTCTCATTTTAGAATGGAATTGTTAACTATTCCAGACTACTGTCAAGACATTATTTAAGTAAAATGTTTTTCTTTTATGTGACATTTTTGGAGGTTTTTCCAAAAATGACATCAAACATATAATTCATTTGAGTACTGAGTTTCTTCAACATCGTACAACACTTAATCAAATTTGAAAAAGATTCTTTCCCCAACTATATTGTGTAAACCTGTGAGTATGTTGTGTTAGAATCTACTTTGGACATCTTAATCTATGTGGCATTAAGTTAATTTCTTGAACAATTAATTGTTCAACATTCTGATGGGTTTAAGTAGGTTTTTTTTTTCAAAAATGTTTATCTATAACTTCTGACAGATGGTATAGTTATAATTTTGAGTATCATAATTTTTTCATGCAAAAGCAAGATAATCCCTAAATTATGTATTGGCTACATTAAAGAATTTTAAATGCCAGAACAAACAAAGAGAATACTAAAGTTCTCCGAATTAAAAAATGTCAGAATATTAAGAAGCTATTTTGAAGTACAAAAATAGTTTATTTTAATTTTTTACATAGTGACAGCAGAGTAGAGTTTTGTTTAAAACATTCTGCTGAAGGGACTGAAGAGAAAGCAAGGGATAAGATGTTTGCCTTGAATGTGACTAAGCCCAGTTCTATTGCTACACTGTATCTGGTCTGCTGCACACTGCCAGAAGTGACCCCTGAACAACAAGCCAGGCATAAGGCCAAGTGCTCCAAAAATAAGGAAAAGAAAAAATCAAAGTAGATAAGCCTTAAGATATGTCATGCAGAACAAAAAGTTAAATCTTGTAAATGCTCTATATACATGTAAATACATATATATATGCATGTTTCAGTTTAGTCATCACAGAGTTGCCATCCTGAAAGGCACCTTTAGAACTACCCTTCTGTTTTATACATGGGAATAAAAAGACCAGCCAATTCAGAAGCTCATTTGATTCTAACTGTAAAGTAGTGGGAATATTCTGGTACCAGTCAAGTGTTTTTACTTATATTACTATATTTTATACAGTATAAGTAAAAGTATAGACATACAATAAAGTTTGCATTGGAATTAATTAAAATTCATTTTGGTTTTGGTGAGCATAGTTGTTTCTTTACCTTCCTCAATAAATCTTAAAGCATATTGTGACTATTACTTACTCCTTTTTAAAAGTAAGTTTGTAATTAGTTGAAGAAATCCGACCCAAAAGAGGTTCACTAACGGAGGTAGGGAGGACGAGGTCTCTCCCCTCCAGCTCGGAGAACGCGTCTACCACCCAGTAACCAGCGTTTCTGAGGTGAATCGTCGAGTGAACAGCTCACGGAGAGTCAGACTTATGGAAATATCAGCTTTATTCGGTGGAAATAACTGAGGTCCAATGACCCAGCGTCAGTTCCAACCCAAAAGCCCCAAAGCCTTCCACAGACTTCTCTTTTATACATTAGAGCCAGGTACCACCCTAGGGTAGGGGCAGAAAGCCAGTTCCCACCCTAGAGTAGGGTCCAATCACTGATCAGGGTAGGATCAGGGTGGGTCCAGAAATGTTTATACATAAAAATTCCAAATCATGATAAGATTAGAAATGTTTACATATGCAACAATTAGTGATGAATGACAGAAATTTAATGTTAGTTAATATCAGTTTTAGCATTGTAGAGAGAAATCTAAACTAGTTCTGTCATTAAAACTTATTTTTTGATTTGAACTCGGAATGTTTTCTTGTGTACTTCTATGAACTTAGGAAAAATAGCAAAGAATATTCAGTTTATGGAGTAAGTGAATTATCATGTAACTAAGAGAAGTAAATTAAACACAATAACTGGCTCATACATTGGCAGTTTTAAAGTCAGAGGGATGAGAACATATTTTTTGAAGACTCAGAGCAGAATGCCACATGGAAAGGTAAATTCTTATCCGTATCAATCAACAAATCTAGTTTTTAGTATGTTGAGAATAGCACAGATATTAATAACAAAGAAATAATTAAAGTAAACTATCATTGCTCATTTGAGATACAGGGTCTAGTCAGATTTCTTTCATTGAATTATGTCAATAAGCATAGAGGATGTTATTAAACTATTAATCTTTTTAATTACAGTCTCTTTCTATGGAAAGGAATACCCAACAAAAGACTATTATTGTATATTCTTGGAAGGTCTAAAAGTTCTCATTCTTAATGACAATGAAAATTAGAAATGCGTATATTTATATCACCCCCTCCCCACCATCAGAGTAAATTACCTGTCTTGAACCTTGACATAGGATGTCTTGGGGGAAGAACATCTCCTGGGAGCCTTAGCAACAAGATATCCTTTCTCTCGGTTTAGGACCTCAATTCTCCTGTCTGGGTGACTTCAAAATCCTCTAGGCAAGAATTTAGCCAAAAATAGTCCTGGACCTTAGAGCCCCTGAAGTCTGTTACAAGCAACTATAAACCCTTTTAGGCTAAACCTACCATTATTTCTTGCTCTTGAAAAAGGTTCAAAAGAAAATGAGTAACCTGGGCTGAAAATAAGTGCACATAGGCCAAGAAGATAAAAGTTATCTTTAAAGGGCTAGAGAACTTTCCTTGTATAAATGAGACCTGAGGTTGGCTCCTAGCACCACATAACCCTTTCACATCCAACAGGTATAGCTCAGAGGGCTAATAATGTGCCAGAGCATTCTTCTATATGAGTTTTGAACTACTCAGCTCACTCAGCTGAGCATTGTTGGGAGCATATCCCCACCTCCAAAGAAAAAGATTCTGTATGTACACATGTACATACTCCCCCAAACCTAAAATCCTGATTTTTTAAAAAAGTAAAACAACAAAATTTGATTCACAAATTATATAGACACTAAATGTTAAATCATCATGTGTCATGAAGAATTTTAAAATAAGTAAATATTGATTTGAGAAATAATAAGTCGACATTGAAAGTTCAATAGATTGTTTTGGTTTAGGGCAGGGGTCTCAAACTCGCAACCCGCAGGCTATTTGCAGCCCTCTTACAACATCCGCGGCTGGCCTTCAAATATCGCAGTAATCGCGATTTTTCACTTATTGAAAAATCGCATTAAATATTCACATACCCCGAGCAGTTCCTTTCGGGGTATGCAAATGTTTAATGGGATTTTTTGCGATTTTTTTTTCTTACTAATGGGGATTTTTTTTATCGCGAATATTCGGTCAGTGAATAATCCCAAATACTTTGCCCCTAGCACAGACATCATTTCCTCTGCTCCTGCCCACTGTCCCTCTTCCTTTTTTTTTTGGTGAAATCTCTTATGTGGCCCTGCCTCACCCCGACTTTGCCTCATGTGGCCCCCAGATAAATTGAGTTTGAGACCCCTGGTTTAGGGGTTTTTTGTTGTTGTTTTGATGAAGCAAGAAAGTTTTTTTTAATTAATATATTTTATTTAAACACCTTGATTACATACATGATTGTGTTTGGGTTTCAGTCATGTAAAGAACACCACCCATCACAGTGC